>JBBCBC010000036.1:1207242-1466333 GCA_037126765.1 Stenogyne calaminthoides | reverse complement strand
CCCGCAGGTCCTCTGGAGTTTTGATGTCGGCCAGGTTCTTGGGGGGTCCTCATTGCTGGAGGTGGTCTCCTGCTGACCGGAAAACTGCCTCCCTGCGGATGCCATCTCGGAATGTCAGGTTTGGGATGAAGTTATGAAGATTTGAGTGGGATTTTTGAAGATATGAAGATTCGAATGGGCAAATCAATAGAAAATCTGGAAAAGTTCTAGTGAAATACCCTTCTTCTAGCGTCAATTGTTGATACCAAAAAGATGATGAAAGGATTAAGACATTAATGTGGCTTTGATTGGCATCAAACTATTTAGGATTTTAAGGTTGGTGAGAGTTAATGAAGAATAAAGGGAATGTTCTTCATTAATGTGATGAACATGCTACTTAATGTTTGATATTAAGTGTTGGAAAGCAATAAATTGCAAGAGTGCTTGGGCCAAATGCCTCTTCTATGGCTAATAAAGCCTTTGTATTAAAGGAGAATGTTGGAACTCTTAAATGGGCTTTAATTACATGTATTTATACTACAAACTCTTGGGGTATAGCCCCTCTAGAGGCCGTCTAGGCAATTAATGGCTCGCAGGGAGCATTAAATGGCGCCGAATTTGGTTACTGGGTGGAGTGTTCCAGCTGATTTGTGGGTCGACCTCCTTGCCTTGGGTTGCTTTCCCAGAGGTCGGCGGCATCAGACCGAGATCGGCGCTGATGATGGTGTTTCGAGTTCGGGCCGACCCAAACTTCGAGGTCGCTCATCTGATCCTTCCTTATTAGGGCGTCCTGTTTTAATCGTTTTTTTATGGCCAAAAAGCAGCTTCCCGGGACTCAGGTGCGCAGGCGCCGCCATTGGGAAATCGTGCCTTTCCAAGGTCGTGTCCCGGGGTCTCGTTAGATCACGGCCATGTAGCTCGGGAAAGGCGAGATCTTACCCCGACCTTAGTGTGGTCGGATTGATCTTTTGTTAGTAATCTACTTAGGTCGCTGGCAATCCTGATTAGTATTTCGCCCGACTAAATACGAAAATTATTCCTAAGTGGGGGTGAGCACTCGGTTAAAACCGAACCGAATTACCGAAATTTTTAAAATTCGAAACCAAAACCGAACCGAATTCAGTGTTAAACCGAATGAAACCGAACCGAATTTTTTCGGTTCGGTTTCGATTAAAAACCGAAAAACCGTAATAGAATATTTAAGTAATATATAAGTGATATTCTATTATTTAAGTAATATTTAAGTAATATTCTATTATTTAAATAATATTTAAGTAATATTATATATGTATATATTATATTATTTAATTCGGTTCGATTTTTGATTTTTCGATTTTTTCACACTAAAAATCGAAACCGAATACCAAAATTTTTAAAATATAAAACCGAAAACCGAAACCGAATTAACCGAACAAAATTAATATTTCGGTTCGGTTCCGATTCGGTTTTCGGTTATATCCGAATAGTGCTCACCCCTATTCCTAAGTGCTAGACCTCGCTTGCAGCTTAATTATTCTAGCACAACACTATAAACAAGTTTTATTAAAAAAAATTTGTGTTCTTCCATTGCTGCATATGAACTACCGTTCTCAGCTTTAATTTCCTTTTTGGTTTTAGATTTGGGCTGCATCCCACTCTTTTCTTATACTCATGGGAATTTCGTGGGCTTTAACCCATTCACCTGTTCTTTTGGGCTATATTGGCTCACTTTCCTCTAGGTATCCCTCCTATTTTTCCCCAATCTCTCTTTGATAAGAGCATCAACAGTGATCCATCCAATGAAAAATTAACCATTGAATGAATGAAAGTTGGTGTTTAAATTATAAATATTTTTTTGAGAAAAGTAGGTCTCTCTCTATCTTTGATAAGAGCATCAACAATGGTCCATCCAATGAAAAATTAACCATTGAATGAAAGTTGGTGTTTAAAGTGTAATCCATGAAATAAAATAGATGAAGAGAGAAAATATTTTTTTGGAGAAAAGTAGGTACAAATGAGGTGATTGTGAGGTCCACAAAGGTATATGGATAGATGAATGATTGATAAACCATTGTGAGAATGTTTTTAAATAATAAAATTTTTATAAATTAGTAATGTGAAGATGATGTGGAGGACTAGATGAGAGAGAGTGAATTGATAAATTTTCATTCATCCATTGTAGATTAAGAGCATTTAATTTTCATTCATTTTTCCTTTTCTATCTTTTATAGGAGCATTGAATTTTCATTAATTCATCTCTCCTCCACATCATTTCTACATTTATTTAAACACATTTACAGAGTGATTCATCAACCATTCAACCATCTATACACATTTAATGGGTCTCACTATTACCTCATTTCTACCCACTTTTTTGCAAAAAGTATTTTATTTTTTTTAAACTTCATCCTCGCGATATCCACAATATTACACAAAATGTCATTATTTTTTATCCCACACATACAAACGATTCAAATACTTTTTTATTTTATACATTAAGCACAATATTACACAAAATATCATTATTTTTTACCCCACACACACTTCAAATATTTTTTTACTTTATACATTAAGGTTTACAAAATTATCCCTTAAAATTCTAGTCAATACTACACTATCTTATTTTGTGTGCACATCACATGGTGCATCTACCTTATTTTGTGTGCACATCACATGGTGCATGTTATTATGGGCACGGAGGGAATAGTTATTGTACCGATTAAATAGTGCAACTTCACCCAAATATTAATCCCAGCAGACCCACACAATCGGATAAAGGGGATCAAGTACTTGAATATATAATTGTACTATGCTATTTTGCTGACAATATTTTATTTTATTTAATAGTAATAAGAACTAGCAATCATAATCCAATGATGACATAGTACAAATCTAGACAAAGACAAATATAGAAGATAACGATGCAATCATACTTAAATATATAGTTTAGAAAATAACGATGCAATATATCGTTTAGAAGATAACGATGCAATCCTCTTTGTTAAATATAGTTTAAAATTTAAAGGACCAACACTGAGAAGCATAATCCCTTAAACAAAGATGCACAGTTCATATTTGAGCAGATGGAATATACATCAGTTAGACAGCATAGTAACAGAAAAACTAAACCACAACAAGACTAAAAAGAAACAGAGGAAAGAGATATATAGTTCACAAGAAAAAGAAGAATTAACTATATAGCTAAATAACTCTTAGCAGCAGATACTAGAAAAGATCTCAAGCACAAGTTTTGTACTTCAACCACATACAACTTTCCATACAAACCAGCATAATTCAAGAATCAGCAAAATAAGTAGTCAAGACCAGAAAATAATTATGCAAATTTAGCCCATATTTTGAAACTGACAATATTATATTTATTCAGCATAGTGGGATAAAACAGAAACAAAGCCCAAACTAATGGACTCTAGTTGAAACAGTAATCAACAAGAGAATACATCTTAGCTAATAGGAGAACTTAGTCAGTTCTCTCTTATTAGCATACATCAATCCTGCACTTAAACAACTATTCAGCGACGAAAACACTATAATAATCATCACTCTAAATGATATAATCAGACCACTCGGATATATGCGACGTTTGGTCCATCGTTAAACTAGGCATCTTATCCATCTTAACCGGATTATCCCTCCCGCCCAACAATCTAGCAGGATTACCCACAGCAGTAGTCCTAGCTGGTATCTGTTTCAACACAACAGAGCCAGCCCCAATCTTCGCCCCATCTTCAATCACAACATTGCCCAAAACACAAGTTCCAGCCCCAATCAAAACACCATCTCCGATTTTCGGATGCCTATCGCCACAAACCTTACCAGTTCCACCCAATGTCACATTATGCAATATAGACACATTATTCCCAATCACTGCAGTTTCCCCAACCACAACCCCTGTTGCGTGATCAAGTAAAATCCCACTCCCAATTTTGGCCCCAGGGTGAATATCAACAGCAAAAACTTCTGAAACCCTATTCTGTATCAACAAAGCCAGTATTTTCCTACCTTTTGACCATAAACTATGCGCAATCCTATGAGCCTGACATGCTGAAAAGCCTTTGAAATTCAAAAAACAGTGCACATAACTAATACAAGCAGGATCCCTCTCCTTAACTGCCCTCAAATCATCACTCACAGCCCTCATAATTTCTCGATTCTCAGTAAATACACCTAGAAACAGATCATACAAGGTGCCGCTAGGCAAGCTAGAATTGCTCAATTTCATCGATAGGTAATTTGACAAAGCGCTTTCCATGGAGTCATGCGACAAAATTGAAGTAAAATAATAACTCGACAATATAGGCTCGTGTTCAATATCTAACCTGGCTTCCTCCTTCATTCGCAGCCACAAATCATCGCCCGATTCGCGAGGATCGAAGCTATCTTCATCGGAAACAGCATTCACCTCCGAAATTGGAGCGCAAGACGTGAGATCGGGGAAATTAGGTCTGCAATAATTCACAAAATTATCGAACGGACGGTCGTCGATCGGTTGATTCGATTGGGGGCGAGTTTCTGTTCTCGAAGAGTGGACACAAGTCGCCATAGTGAAAAGTGAGGGATTCGAATTGGGAATCTGTGGTATAAACGGCGATGAGAGGAAATTTGTGGAGAGAGAAAAGAGTGGGGCGAGGAAATGTGAGGTGCAGCAGAGAGAGCTATATAGGGGATGAGATGTGGATAGGGATTGTGCAAGAGCTTTCATCGGAACTGATTTTTATTTTATTTTTTAATAAAAAAAATTCGCCGGAAACAGAAAAAAAAATATAAAAAATTGAGCGAATAAAAGAAGGTTTCTTGCGCGGATGTGCCGGAGAGGATGCGTGTGCGATTGGGTATCTATCGAACGGTGGCACGCTTTATATTTATATATAGGATCCACGCGCAGCCACAATAGTCAATAGCGACAGTTCGACTCAAATAATAGAGGTCGGCAAAATGTATTTTTAGTGCATCAAAGTAACAATTTTTACGCCATCTCTACTTTTAACTAGCATTTTTATTGTGCGATGCATGAATTGAATATTATAAATTAATTATAAAATTATGATGTAATATAAAATGTGAATTATAATAAAAAAATGTTAAATTTAAATTATTTTTACCTACCAATTAATTTTTTTAATTTTTATTTTGCTTACTTTTCATAATATATGAAAAATATATTATATATGTGTGAGTGAATCACAATTTGTTTAATTGAATAATAATTGTTAATTATGTACTAAATTCATCATAAATAATAAAGTTTATAAAATGATACTAAAATTCAACGGAACTTATAAAATTTAAAATAAAATTATTTAAATTCAACTCACATGATTTGTGAGAATTTTATTTTTATATGTGTAATATAGATGTTACATAAAAGATCTTATAAAGTAATCTAATTTGATATGTAATATGTTGAAAAATGAATTTAGAAATTGATTGTGAAAAGTAAGAAAGAAAAGGAAAAATAATGATTGGTTAAAGCAAATTCACTCTCTTCTTTGGAGAATGAAAGTCACCATTTCATCACAAAGCAAGTGGAGTTACACTTGCTCCAACAAATGTTGTATTATCTCTCCTCACTTCTACTTTTATATATTTATAGATTTTAAGTGATTTAAAAAAAAAATTATTTGAAATTTTGAAAGTATGATAAATAATAATATGTGTATTTTTAGATTTTATCTATTTGGTTATAGAGTCTGGTCGATTGATTCAAAAAAAAATATCTTTAAAGTAGTATTTGAGTTGAATGACCTTTATGATTTTGGCTCAATTTTGGGTATAAATACTCATTTGATTCGTTGTATTTGTGATCACCTAAAATATTAGTAAATCTATTGGTTTGGTAGTGCCCTCATACATAGTCATTGCTAACGAATTGGGTCAACAAATTTGTGTTCGTTTGCAACAATTTCTCTATAACTGTAGTTAAAATTCTAACAAAATTAGTGATAAGAATGAATAATGTTGTATTATTATGTTATTGTTGAATGAATTTTATACATCAAATTAATGTGTAAAAGTAAATGAAGTTATATTATTATTGAGAGAAATTGTAATGATTAGATTATTGTATAATAATTAAAGTTTGTAAATTGATAAGAGTGGTTTTTTAAAATCAAATTATAAAAATTAAAAAGTAAAATCGATTTAAAATTTTAAAACCCAAAATAGGATCACAAAACTCAAAACTAAACATACCCTAATATTAATGTCGAGTCTACTACTGAGAATGCAAGTATTGGTGATCAAATTAATGTCATTTTAATTTTGAGTTGATCATTTGTGAGCCAGCATAAAGTGTCTTGTGACATTTCAGTTTCGTGATTTAATTTTTCATTCATCGAAATTCGATTTTTAGATTATAAATACACTGCGATCATCTACTCCGAGATTAAATCGTTTCTATGCCCTTTAATTTTCCAAAAATTAAACTTTATACCCTCATTTAATGGATCACAAACGAATATCCTACACTCTTATTAAATATATCAATTAAATTCTAATTAATTGATTAAAATCAATTTTCCCCATCAAGTATCATTGTTGTGTTCGATATAGTAACTCAGGCTTAATCGAACACGTAAGAGCGACACGTGTATTATTTAAATATTACATGCCCAATGGACAAGTATTCGCCACTCAGGTCAGGAAAAAAAGGAATCAGATGAGCTAAGTCAAGAAGGCCATGAGCAAATCTGAGGACTCAGGCGGCCAAAATACTCAGAAAATCTTGGAAAACCTCAGATACCCTGAGGGTCAGTATGATCGAAGACCTCAGATATCCTGAGGATCAGTATGTTCGCGCCTCAGATATCCTGAGGGTCAAGATGTTCAAGACCTCGAGATCCCGAGGGGGTCAAGATATTCGCGCCTCGTATATCCCGAGGGTCAAGATGTTCAAGACCTCGATATCCCGAGGGTCAAGATGTTCGCGCCTCAGATATCCTGAGGGTCAGTATGTTCGAAGACCTCAGATATCCTGAGGGTCAGTATGTTCGCACCTCAGATATCCTGAGGATCAGTATGTTCGCACCTCAGATATCCTGAGGATCAGTATGTCCGCAGACCTCGTGTATCCCGGCGGGTCGAGTGCCCGACACTCGATATATCCAAGACCAACATCCCGAAAGGCCAATGTGCTCGAAGAGGACAGTGATCCAGCATAAAACTGACATGGTTAAAGGGGCGAACAAAGCGTCCAACCGAGTAAAAGATTAATTTGGACGACCAAAAGAGTGTTTCACAAGCAAGTAAGTTCCAAGATCAACCAAGAAGACGAAGTTGAAAACGTGGCAGCATTACGTGAGTTCTTGCATGACCCGAAGTCTCCAGCTCATGCTTGCCAACCCAGCTCATGCTTGTCGGAGTGCTATAAAAGGAAGAAAAAAGAAGAAGAAAAGGGTTCATAAATTTTCCCCAGAAAAAGAGACACCCACACAAGAAATTCTCCAGAGAGGTGAGGAACAGAAAAATCCGAGTGATTATCCACATATACAAGAAACCCTAGCACTCATATGCTAACTCTCCAGATTATCTTCATCTGTAATGATTCATCTTCATAAGGTGTATCAAATATTGTACGTGTAAAGCTCGCAATACCACATCCTGGCTTGGTATGCCCCCAGAGTAGTCATTTCTCGATTTAACCCAATCAACAAATCCATCTTATTTACAATTTATTTTACACGTGCATGTTTTGTTTGTGAGTCGTTCCCAAATCAGCCACATAATACTCTTCGTAAAAAACGACTCGTGACAATCATATCTACAATTCTTCTTTATTGAAATTATATGTAGTAATAATTTCAAACATGATTTGAAATATAAGTCGAATCTTTTTTTACAAAAATATTTATTTTTAAAAAATATTTTCATCAAGTTGACGTGCAAGAAAAATCAAAAAAAATTGTCTATGAAAAGTTTCAAATTGTTACGAAATTTTTCAACAAAAATAATTTAGTCCTTAAATAATGACAAATAAGATTGTCCACGACTTGTCTATGAATTTTTAAAATTTTAATAAACAAAAAAATTACCTGCGAACAAATTGCCTACCCATTAACTTTAGTAAGAAAAAAAATTGTCTATACAAATAATTCCAGAAGCAATATATTTTGATAGACAAATTGTTTGTAGATAATTTAAGAAATGAAAATATCTATATAATTACTTTATAGGTAAATCGTTGATAATTTTTAATAATTTAAGGACTTGATTATTATTACTGGAAATTTTATAAGAATGTTGAAAAAATATATAGACAATTATCCATTTTTTTGTAAGGTAAATTTTCATATGAAATTGGTTCACCGTACACCACTCATACTATTGCTTGTAGAAACTAATACTATAGCAACTATAGTATTAGTTTCTACAAGCAATGGTATGAGTGATGTATGGTAAACCAGTTTCACATAAAACCTTCTCTTTTTGTAATGAAATGTTGATGTCTCCGGCATCTTAAGTGTAGTAAATTAGACCTTCTCATACAAAAATTTTCAACATTTTTGTAAATAAATACTATTATAGTATAACCTGTACAACAAAGTGTATTGTTTGACAAATTCTCATGTACGGTGGGGGCATTGAATTGAATAAGTTAAAATTGAAAACGTATTTAATTATCCATTTGCTCATGATTTATGTGATAATAATAGAGGTTACGTCTTCTATGCATCGGGATGCACCGTGCATTCGTAGTGAATTTTAGAAGCGTACAACTTGTTATGCTGAAAAGTACGATTTATTTACACAGAAAAGTGTAACTGCTAATATGGGA
This sequence comes from Stenogyne calaminthoides, assembly GCA_037126765.1. NCBI lineage: Eukaryota > Viridiplantae > Streptophyta > Magnoliopsida > Lamiales > Lamiaceae > Stenogyne > Stenogyne calaminthoides. Next base: position 1,457,584 of record JBBCBC010000036.1, on the reverse strand, counting down.
ACATAGTTGCATGCTTCTGTTTGGAATAGTTGCATATTTCTGTTTTGTATAATTGCACGTTTTTAAAATACATTATAAGTGTACGGTGCACCTGAGTGCACATGAGACTCACTCAATAATATAAGGGAGAAAATTCAAAATACCCACTTTCACACATCAAAAATTTATTTTACCCACATGAAGTATAAAAAAATTATTATACCCATTATTGCATAAAAAGACCATATTAACCTTATTATAAAAAATTATTTTACCCACTTGGCCCACCAACAAAAAAAATGAAATATTTAAATTCACCACATTAATAAAGACACCAGCCCCCATCCACCACCCCCTAATTGGTATCGAATCACCTATTTCGGTACACAATGAAAGCTCGGTATATATTTTTTGGTATCGAAATTCAAATTGGTACCGAATCGTCTATTTCGGTACACAATGAAAGCTCGGTACACATTTCATGATTCGGTACCACTCGATACCTTTTTTTTTCCTGGTTTAAATGTAGAGTTACATACTAAATATTTTTTCCCTATTTTTCGATACATATTTTTGATACTACTCCCAAATTGGTACCTAATCAGGTTAAAAAATGTATAGTCACATAATAAAATGGGTAGAATAAATTTGTGAAGGGTATTTATGTCTCAAAAGTAAAAATGGGTAGAATAAATTTTTTATAATTGAAAGTGGGTAAAATAAATTATTCAATATTGAAAGTACACAATTTTCACATAATATAATATCACCCGTCTTTTGTTTGTTACTATTAAATTATTGAATTTTAAAAGAAAACACTTCTTCCCGTAAAGAACTAAAGTTTTTTTTTTTTCTGAAAATGATATAGTATGAGGCAAGCCATGACTCCATATGACTATGGGCCAATAGGAACGGATTTAGAAGCGGGCGTGATTAACAATCGCCATAGCTAATTTAAAGATTTTCTTGATAATAAAGAGTTGACTGAAAGTTGAAAATTGAGAACGAATTCAAATTTGAGTCCTAAACCGGAGCAGACGCATGACGAGTGCAGTGACCTGCTGCTAATTTAAATCCACATCGGTTGTCAAGACCTAATCATAATTAAGATTAGGATGATAATTGCGCAAGAGTGTATCTATTTTGAAGGATATTGATAATTGGAGGTTGCTATCAAAGGTTTTATTTTTGTTTTGATTCGGTATACGTATTCGAAATATTATAATTCAAACTAGTATACAAAAGTTTTACATTTAATTTAATATTTGTAAATATTCTATTCCATATATATATATATATATATATATATATATATATATATATATATATATTAATTTTATCTAACTGGAGTACAAAATTTTCATAATTTAATTACAAAAACAAATATAAAAAGAAAAAAAATAAAAGTAAAGTTCTAAATCTTGATCATATCATGTTGCAACTTGCAAACCACTTAATTTGCGAACCCGATGAAAAATGAAAAAAAAATACATTTCATAGCGGGATTTGAACCCAAAACATAGACGTGAACAAAAGGCTATGATATCATGAAAAAAATTCATTTCATCTAAAAATTTGAAATTGTAGAAAGGTTTGGAATTATTTCATGTATATAGTTTTCTAATAAACTCTTCATAAACTCCACCCTCACAATATTCACAAATTTACACAAAATATCATTATCTTTTTAGCTCACACATACACACAATTTAAGTAATTTTTTTTAATTAGGCAAGGTGTGAGATCACAAGAAGAAGTGTGACCGAATTTGCTATCTATATTGGAGAGTCATTGATATCTTGGAAGTCAAAGAAGCAGCCTACTGTTAGCAAATCTTCAGCTGAGACAATGTACAGGGTAATGGCCTCCACTACATGTGAACTACAATTGATCATTTAGCAGATCTTCAGCTGAGGCAGAGTACAGGGTAATGGCTTCCACTACATGTGAATTACAATGAATCATTTACATCTTAAGGGATCTCAGAATTCCACACAAACCACCTGTAATCATCAACATAATCATCCACACAGACAGCAAATCAACTTTTTGTATGGCACACAATCTTATGCTACATGAAAAGACTAAACAAATTCAACTAGATTTCCACTTCACTAGAGAGAAGAATCAAGAGCGAGTCATCAAGATTGTTCAACTTCCACTGCAAATAATTTGGCAGTTGTCTTAATCAAGTCCCTTGACACATCTATGTTTCAAAATTTTAAGTCCAAAATGAAACTTATAAACATACACTCCATTTTGTGGGGTATAAAGGAGAGTCAAAGTTTGGTCAAGAAGAATAAGTTTAAGTTTCAGTATTATTTATTGTGAGGAAAGGTATTAGCCGCACCTTTTCAGTTAGGATTCTATTGTTGGGGAATAAGTTGCACAGATCTATTCGGGGTGAATATTTAAATACAAATTTAATTCTTATAATTATTACTAGCATGAATTAATTCTATATTAATTCAAATAATAATCCAACAACATATCATGCATATAATAATCCACGTAAAACCTACGCATGCGGAATTCTACGAGTTTACGTGAACGTACCTCTTGGGATGGTAGTGATCTGGCTGATTAGACTAACCAAAAGAACTTCCCAAGTATTCCCTTAGTCCTTGTTCGACTATCCGGTGGAAGGACACTTGTGAACAATTAACAAAAGGAAAAATAAATTATGTTGCACCACCTTTGTGGATATGCTAATTTTTCCAGCACATTGAATTGTACTTGGGAATGAAAGAATCATCCTCTATTTATAGAGTCCAAGTGGTCGAAAATTGTGCCCAAAAATAATGTGGAAAAATCTTTTCTTGATCTCCAAGAAATCTTGAATATATCTCCTATATTCTTTTTCCCATAATTATAATATTCCACAAAATTCCACTTACTCATATTTATGGTTAATTTCGAAAATATAAGGGATCAAGAATCCAAGATTTGGATCTTCTTGAATTTATGAGATATTCTTATATTTCAAGAAATACATATCTTCCATAATATCTTTTCAAGAAAATCAAGAAAATCTTTCTTGCCCACTATATTTCAAAAAAATTCGAAATTCTCTTATGAATAACCAAGTGGGAGATTTCTTGAATTTAATGAGATAATCTTGTATTCCAAGAATACATATCTTCATTCCATAACAAAATTCAGAGAAAATCTTTCTCCCAACTTATCCATAATTTTCGAAAATTACTTGGAAAAATAAGCAACAATATTTATTTTATTTTAATCACTTTTTTCAGTTATTGGACTATATGTTGGGCTACTCAGGGGGCCTTTAGGAGAATTAAGATTGAACCTTCTAATGGACTTTGAATATCTAATATTGAGTCACAATATTATTCAAGCCCATAAATATTAATTAATCCCACTACATAATTAATATTGCACTATCCATCTTAACCCATATTACAGTCAATATGGCTCCCGGTTATTATTTCCCAAGTTTAAGATTATCTAGCCTATTAATTAATTCAAGCCACTGAAATAGCTTTCCATTAATTAATATCTTTTGTCCTTGGTCAAGGAACGGTTCAACATTATTATCCATACCGGAAACTAATTCCACTTGCAAGATTTGGTATGATAAAGCTTATGAACCTCCCAAGGGGGCAAATCAAATAAGCGTACTTGCACACGATTCTTCGTATTAAATCTTAGCAATCACATGTGACTAATAATATTGCCCAAGATAAAAAGTATTGAATCTCGTTGATTCTCTACCCATGATAAGTCAAAGCAATAGTTACCAATCATACGTGATCCTATTTAAGGAACGAAGATTAAGAAATAACGAACCACTGAGGTCTAATTCTTCCTTATTCAGTTCTGAAGAATTTGTCTTCCTGTAGGTCTTATTCAGTGCATCAGTCATGCACTAGTGTAAACTCTTGGTCAAGACAAGCCAATCTGAGCCTTACACTTCAACCTTTCACGATGGGTTGTTCATTTCCATCTAGGTCGTGAATGGCGTACTTTTAGTTACAAGGGACTGATAATTTAATCTTTTGTGATCTGGTATCACTAAATTAACTACAATGTAACACGTACGACTTATTGAACAATTATGCAGTAAATATATGTAACATTCGATAATATTTAAAGCATCAGTGATAAACAATTTATTTCAGTAAATATGTCCGAAATTCAGTTTTGATTATACAAAGTAAAAAGCATACTTTCTAGTATAATCCCAACAATCTCCCACTTATACTCAAAGTCTGCTTTTAAGTATACTACAACATGTCTCGTGTAGTCTGTGACATCTAATGTCACCCACACGAACCTAATAATTTCTCCCACTTATACTCAAAGCAGATTGGCAACGGTCTTGACACCCATTCCTTCCACATGTCTCTCGAATGTATTCAGAGGCAGACTCTTTGTGAATGGATCTGCTAGGTTGTCCTCAGACGCTATCTTTGTCATATCTATATCTCCTCTCTTAACGATATCTCGTATAAGATGGTATTTTCTTTCAATGTGTTTGCTGGCTTTGTGGGATCTTGGTTCCCTTGAATTTGCAACTGCTCCGGCATTGTCACAATAAACAGTGATTATGCTGGGCAAATTCGGAACCACATCTAAGTCCACTAGGAAGTTCTTGAGCCAAACCGCTTCTTTTGCTGCCTCGCAAGCAGCTACATATTCGGCTTCCATGGTAGAATCTGCGACGCATTTCGCTGACGCTTCATGTCACGGCTCCTCCCCCATGCAAAACACACTACCGAGGTAGATTTTCTGCGAGTCTATGTCTGATTGGAAATACGAGTCCGTGTAGCCGATGGGATTGGACTATCTGACTGATAAACTAACATTCTATCCCGAGTTCTTTTCAGATACTTTAGAATGTTTTTAACTGTCGTCCAATGCTCTTTCCCCGTGTTACTTTGATATCTTGCCACCATGCCAACGGCAAAGCAGATATCCCGGTCTCGTACACAGCGATTGCATACATAAGGCTTCCGACAGCCGAAGCATAAGGAATGCCTTTCATGTCATCTATCTCCTTTTTGCGTCTTAGGGGACATTTTTTTGGATAGATGGATTCCATGCCCGAAAGGTACGAAGCCTTTCTTGGAATCTTGCATCTTTGAAGCGTTTTCAAGACAGTTAATGTCTATGTATGAAGCTTGCGATAAGCCTATCATCATTTTCTTGCGATCTTGAGTGATCTTGATCCCAAGGATGTGTCCGGCTTCCCCTAAGTCTTTCATATCAAACTGTTTTTGAAAGCCATGCCCTTACGTCTCGATAACACCTTTACATCGTTCCCGATGATCGAATGTCATCCACGATAGTACTAAGAATACCAATGCAGTTCCGACACGCTTTTTATACACAAAAACTTTCAAACTCGTTTTGATCGAACCCATAAGACTTTATAACATGATCAAAACATTGGTTCCAAGCTCGGATGCTGTTTGAGTCCGTAAATGGACTTCATGAGCTTACAAACTAGGTGTTCTTGGCCTTTTTCAATGAAACCTTGGGGTTGTTGCATATAGATCTCTTCATCAAGACTTCCGTTAAGGAAAAAGCTGCTTGACATCCATTTGCCAGATTTCAAAGTCGAGATCTTGCAGAATCGATAAGAGAATACGGATAGACTTAAGCATGGCTACGGGCGTAAAAGTTTCCTCATAATCGATGTCTTCTTTCTGAGTATAACCTTTCGCCACTAGTCTTGCTTTGAAGGTTTCTACATTCCCGTCCGGTCCTCTTTTCCTCTTATATACCCACTTGCAACCAATGGGTTTGTCCCCATTAAGTGGTTCGACTAGCTCCCACACTCTGTTATGAAACATAGAACCCATTTCGGCTTTCATTCTTTGTTTGCCAAGAATCTGATCCTTGTCTTGGATTGCCTCGTCATATGTCCATGGGTCTCGATTAAGTCTTGTCCGAGAATCAAGTCCGAGGACTCTCCTATTCCCATGAATCTCTCGGGTTGTCTTTACAACCCTCCCACTCTGACGAGGTTCCTGTTGTGAAAGTGTGTCATTTGGTATATCATCTAAAGACGATTTGACATTGAGGTTTGCCCTCTTAGCTCATTTAAGGTAATCTCACTTACGGGTTTTCTTTTCGTTCATATAGTCTTCTTCCAAAAATCTAAAGTGGGTGCTTATGACCACCTTTTGATCTTCGGGACCATAGAACATACACCCTTTTTGTTCCTCGAGGTATCCTACAAACAACCTTAATTACGATCGAGGATCCATTTTACGGCTTCCTTGTCCAACACGTAGGCGGACACCCCCAAATTCTCATGTGTCTCATACTAGGCTTGCTTGCGGTCCACAATTCTTTGGGAGTTTTGGGAACCGATTTGGATGGTACCAAGTTCGAAATGTAAGTCTTTGTTTCAAGGCATGACCCCGAATCGACTTGGGAAGATCCGCATAACTCATCATAGATCTAACCATTTCCAAAAGAGTTCTTTTTTTTCGCTCTGCAACCCCGCTTTGTTGAGGGGTTCCGGTGCGATGAGTCGGATCGCGATCCTTCATCGATAAGTTGTTCAAAAACTCATCGCTGAGGTATTCGCCTCCACGATCAGATCGTAGAGACTTGATACATTTTTCCCTATGATTCTCTGCTTGAGCCTTAAATTCTTTGAATTTCTCAAAAGTCTCAGATTTATGCTTCATAAGGAAAATGTAATCGTACCTTGAGTAATCATCAATAAAAGTGACAAAATACTCATAACCTCCTCTTGCTTTGGTTGACATTGGACCACATACATCTGTGTGAACGATCTCTAACACTTCTTTGGCCCTATTCCCCTTGGCTCCAAATGCCCTCTTGGTCATTTTACCCTCCAAACATGATTCGCAGGTTGGAATTGGTTCAACTTGGAGACACTCCAGTGAACCGTCTTTTACCAACCTTTGGATCCTCTTTGAATTTATATGACCCAATCTTAGATGTCAAAGAAGTGTCTCGTACACGTCTGATGAACGTTTTCTTTTCTCGGAAACAGTTGATGTGTTATATGATGCATTTCGTGAGTGGTGTGCACAGTTAATTGTATAGAGATTATTCGACAACGTTCCATGACAGATAAATTTATCAAAAAGAGAAATGGTAACAACTTTATTAAAAGTAACCGAATATCCATCATAAAAAAGTTTAGAAACTGAAATCAAATTCTTTCTAAAACTTGGAACGTAAAGAACATCTCTTAAAATTAAAACTCTGTCTTCAAAAGACAGGTGCACTTCTCCCACTGCTTCAGCTGCCACTCTCGTAGCATCGCCCAGTGTGATGAGGACCTCACTCCCACTAAGTTGCCGGGTCCGCTTGAACCCCTGTAATGTGAAACAAACATGATCAGTGGATCCCGTATCCACCACCCATAAATGGGAGGCATACGCCGCTAAACAAGTTTCAACAACTAGTGCGTGAGAATTACCTTTCCTTCCTCTCCTTTTGGGATTGGAACAGGCTGACCTCCAATGTCCTCTCTCACCGCAATTAAAACATATTTCTTTTGGTCCTTTCTTGACACCCAAACAACTAACCATCTTTTTCTCACTTTTCTTAGTGATGAGTTTGCTTTGGTTCTGACTACTTTCCTTTTCTTGAGACTTGCCTTCCACTGGCCTAGATCTCGAGAAAAGACTTTTCGTCACCAATGCTTCGTCTTTCTTTCCTAAATGCTTCTCTATTTTCTCCAATGCTCCTTGTAGGATATCCATAGTAAACATGTGATCACTCATCACAAAACTACAGTAAAATCCATTGAAGCTTCTTGGTAGAGTTAGCAACAGAAATTCGATTTGAGCCTCATCACAATACTTAGTTCTGAGATAAGCCAGTTTTTGAAAATGATGTTTGATTCTGAAAACATGCTCCCTTACGGGTGTTCCCTCAACCATCTTTAGCCTAGTCACGTCGTCATTTTTAAACTGATTGATCATGCGGTCTTTTGTTAAAAACATTTCTTAAAGACTTTGCATAATTTCTGCAGCAGACTCAACACCTTCATGAATGTGTCTCAAATCATCAGACAGTGAAGTCAAGATTACACGTTTCATGGGTTCATTGGCCTGCTCCCAAATATTATACTCATGTCTCTCCGCATTAGGTGATTCATCAGTAGGCTTACGTGGCTTGGGTACATCAAGAACCCAATAATGTTTTTGTGCAGGTAGGAGAAAACTCATATTTCGTTTCCAAACATTATAGTTTTCGCCAGTTAATTGGTGTTCTTTGAGTGTATACAACAGTGGATTAAAAAGTTGCAACATGATGAACTGAAATAAATAATAATATGCATAAGCACAAATATATCACAAGGTTTGATCACATGCATTATATTAAAATCTCAAAATATATGAACATGCATCAGTCAACATCTCAAAACAGTTTAAATAAGCCACGTGGGGTGGATCATTATTTAAACACATTCAAGCAGGTTACAAACAAGAACAGTTACAAACCTTTAATATCCAGATTAATAGTTGGCTCCCACTTGACCAATATAAAATTGACAGGGACTTCGGGGAAGTATATGCATATCAATTTTATACCTAAGTAATAACCATGATTAAATACAGGATTATTATTTCGTATTGAACGAGCCTCGTGGGGAGGGTCATCGTCGCCACTAGTAATAACCCACAATCATCCACTTGGAATTCATTCATGTGAAAGCTATTTTTTGACCGTCCCGTGGGGGGAATTTCTCCAAAAGAATTCACAAATAAATAAATCATGGAGGTCAAAATTAATTCAATTTTATTATCCGGAATAAAATTGTCAATTAATTATTTAAACATACTTAGTAATTTTGAAGGTGAGATTTTTCATTGGGCAACTCTCATGCAAACACATTTAAACAAATTAAATAAAGCATAAGATAGCACAATAATAAATCAAGCAAAACAGAAAAATAAACATATTGGGCACAAATTATCCAATTGTCATGGTTTGATTTTTCTTGGCTTGATCTTGAAGAAACACCGACTTGAATTTCTCCCACTCGATCGTCTCGAAAAATAACTCCGTCTCGAAACGCCACGCCAAGTAGCTCGCAATGGATGCACGCCCAAGATCCCGGCCCCACTTGGTTCAAATCAACCTCGGAACCTCGGCTGACTCAAAGCGAAGTCGCGCCCACAGCGCCTCGGCAACCTCGGCGGGGCTTTCGGCGGTACTTCAGCGATCTTGCAGTCCCCCACACAAGATCCGCCTACGCCATGCAGTACTTTCGATGCAGAAGGTCTCCAAGGTTCCGTACCCACAGATCCTCCTCCGTCACTTTGCCCGCTCACCAGCCGGGCACAGTGAGCCTTTAGCGCCCCCCGTCTTGTAACGGCGGATCTCATAGCGCTCGGCCCTCGGCCTCGCCGGTGCCGTCGCGTGCTGTATACAAGTCCGCGTCAAGCGCGTGCCTCCTCTGGCACGCGTTCGCCGACGCACGCTGCCTACACTCGGTTCTCGATTTTGTCTTTTAATTCTTCGTCTCCGTCCTCATTTTCGATCCGGTTACAATTTATTTACCAAAAATAAATAAACCAAGATCTAGACTAGTCTATTACATTGATCAAATCAAACAAATCATAATCTACTCGTGGATTTTCTCACGAGGCAAAACGAATCCGAACGAATCGAATTAAAAACCACAATTTATATGCATGCATAAATAAACACATTAAATTCCATGACAATTGGATACCTGCAAAATAGATCTAGCAATTCTACTATCCAATTTCAAATTTAATGTTAGCGAATTAAATTACAATTTAAAAAATTCAGAGCCCGAAATCGTGGCTCTGATACCAGTTGTTGGGGAATAAGTTGCACAGATCTATTCGGGGTGAATATTTAAATATAAATTAAATTCTTATAATTATTACTAGCATGAATTAATCCTATATTAATTCAAATAATAATCCAACAACATATCATGCATATAATAATCCACGTTAAACCTACGCATGCGGAATTCTACGAGTTTACGTGAACGTACCTCTTGGGATGACAGTGATCTGGCTGATTAGACTAACCAAAAGAACTTCCCAAGTATTCCCTTAGTCCTTGTTCGACTATCCGGTGGAAGGACACTTGTGAACAATTAACAAAAGGAAAAATAAATTATGTTGCACCACCTTTGTGGATTTACTAATTTTTTCAGCACATGGAATTGTACTTGAGAATGAAAGAATCATCCCCTATTTATAGAGTCCAAGTGGTCGAAAATTGTGCCCAAAAATAATGTGGAAAAATCTTTTCTTGATCTACAAGAAATCTTGAATATATATCCTATATTCTTTTTTCCATAATTATAATATTCCACAAAATCCCACTTACTCATATTTATGGTTAATTTCGAAAATATAAGGGCTCAAGAATCCAAGATTTGGATCTTCTTGAATTTATGAGATATTCTTGTATTTTAAGAAATACATATCTTCCATAATATTTTTTCAAGAAAATCAAGAAAATCTTTCTTGCCCACTATATTTCAAAAATTTCGAAATTCTCTTATGAATAACCAAGTGGGAGATTTCTTAAATTTAATGAGATAATCTTGTATTCCAAGAATACATATCTTCATTCCATAACAAAATTCAAAGAAAATCTTTCTCCCAACGTATCCATAATTTTCGAAAATTACTTGGAAACATAAGCAACAATTTTATTTTATTTTAATAACCTTTTTCAGTTATTGGACTATATGTTGGGCTACTCAGGGGGCCTTTAGGAGAATTAAGATTGGACCTTCTAATGGACTTTGAATATCTAATATTGAGCCACAATATTATTCAAGCCCATAAATATTAATTAATCCCACTACATAATTAATATTGCACTATCCATCTTAACCCATATTACAGTCAATATGGCTCCCGGTTATTATTTCCCATGTTTAAGATTATCTAGCCCATTAATTAATTCTAGCCACTGAAATAGCTTTCCATTAATTAATATCTTTTGTCCTTGGTCAAGGAACGGTTCAACATTATTATCCATACCGAAAACTAATTCCACTTGCAAGATTTGGTATGATAAAGCTTATGAACCTCCCAAGGGGGCAAATCAAACAAGCGTACTTGCACACGATTCTTCGTATTAAATCTTAGCAATCACATGTGACTAATAATATTGTCCAAGATAAAAAGTATTGAATCTCTTTGATTCTCTACCCATGATAAGTCAAAGCAATAGTTTCCAATCATACGTGATCCTATTTAAGGAACGAAGATTAAGAAATAACGAACCACTGATGTCTAATTCTTCCTTATTCAGTTCTGAAGAATTTGTCCTCTTGTAGGTCCTATTCAGTGCATCAGTCATGCACTAGTGTAAACTCTTGGTCAAGACAAGCCAATCTGAGCCTTACACTTCAACCTTTCACGATGGGTTGTTCATTTCCATCTAGGTCGTGAATGGCGTACTTTTAGTTACAAGGGACTGTTAATTTAATCTTTTGTGATCTGGTATCACTAAATTAACTACAATGTAACACGTACGACTTATTGAACAATTATGCAGTAAATATATGTAACATTCGATAATATTTAAAGCATCCGTGATAAACAATTTATTTCAGTAAATAAGTCCGAAATTCAATTTTGATTATACAAAGTAAAAAAGCATACTTTCTAGTATAATCCTAACATCTATTAGTTGTATAAATAGAGGTTTATACCTCTATCATAACCATTTTTCCATTTACAGTTTTTATCCCCAAATATATCGTCTTCTTCTTCATGGAATCAATCATTACTTCAATCAAATTTCGTTATAACGTTTTTCTTCGAGTTCACAAAGTTAGTTGTTAGTAGTTTATACACCAAACACTCAAATACTTCACGAAATCGTGAATTCACCTTATAATTCCTATAACTCCAAATTCATTCTCAGAGAAATCGAACCTGGGTCTTCCACTCAAATGAGGAGCCAATGGCCAGGTGGGCTAAGCCACCTGGTTCAATTTCTTCAGGTGCTATATAACGCTTCGTTAGTTGTGAACGCTTTTCTATGCGACATAGAGATTTCCTTGCAGCAATTCATTTTTTATGATTAATTAATTGTTGTTTTGTGTTCATTGTGATGCTTGGTTCAAGTTGTTGAATCTAAGTGGGAATAAAAATATTTTTTTCTCTTTATGCCTTTGCATATTTAGGTGACACAGAAATTTTTGTATATTTCCTTTCGGATTCATATTCACTCTTTTTTTGCACACTTGTATAATTTTTTTTGCCTTTTCATTCATTAATAACTTGATTTTATCATTGGTGTATTATTTTGTAACACTCTCCATCTGTCTGCAGATTTCCATAAGTTTGCTTCATTTTGAATATTTTTATTAATATCTTTAATTGGATTTCAATTTGTAGCCAGATTACGCTAATATTAAAGAGAGATAATTACTTGGTTCCACGCTAATACAGTAAAAACTCTATAAAGTTCTATTATCAGGATCAGGAAAAAATATTACTATAGAGAAATTATTCTTAAATAGAGTTTTACATAAAAAAAAATTGAAAAAATAATACATTCAATATAATACTCCCTCCGTCCTATTTTTGATTATCCATTTACTGTAGGCACGGAGATTAAGAAAAAGTAGGAGATATTAGTATTAAATGATGTAAAGGGGGTAAAGTAGATTTGGTGGAGGGAAATAATAGTATTAAATGGTGTAAAGTGGGTTTGATGGAGATAAATAATAATATTAAATAGTATTGAATGTTGCTTTATTGCCTTATTTGGAAATGGATAAACAAAATTAGGACGGCTATTTATAGAAAGCGGATAATCAAAATCAGGACGGAGGGAGTACATCTTATACTACATGAATGTAAATTAATATGAATTTGACTAAAATAAATACACACACTTTCAAAGTATATAAAATTCATGTACCTAGGGACTAAACAATAGTTATTGTTCGTATGTGTATAAATATTTGTTCAATACATGCATATTTTTCATAAAATTAGTACACTTTTTTTATTTCAAACAAATAGCATCCAAGAAGGTGTTTGTGCAGATGAGTTATTACGTATACGCAAGTTGAAGGATGTAGTGACAAATCATAAAATTAAAATATCGTCACAATTAACCATAGATAAATATTTTAGGTCATCTTAATTGTAATGATATATAATTTTTTATATACAATGTAATTTATTCTTGAGTGACACTCATGTGAACCAGGTTCACGGTGTGAACCCTAATGCAATATGACTCATATCAAGTAATTGGGTTGACACGAAGTTTACTTTGTTTCTCAGGTTTTCTTCACGTGTTTCGTCTTTCACTGCCTTTCGCCGTCTTATTATTTTCGATCGATCGCCCCTCTCACACCGTTGTCCGCACGCTCAATCATCTCATCTCTCTCGCGTCGCGCGCGCTTCACGCGCTCAATCATCTCTCTTGCTATGTAAAACTCTCACTTTTGTTCACAAAAACTCTCAATGTTGCTAAGTAAAACTCTCACTTTTGTGCACCAAAACTCTCACTGTTGCTATGTAAAACTCTCACGGTTATTAAGTAAAACTCTCACTGTTACTAAGTAAAACTCTCACTTTTGTTCACAAAAACTCTCACTGTTGCTATATAAAACTCTCACTTTTGTTCACAAACTCTCACTGTTGCTATGTAAAACTCTCACTGTTATTAAATAAAACTCTCATTGTTATTAAGTAGAACTCTCACTTTTATGCAAAACAATTCACTGTTACTAAGTGAAACTCTCACTTTTGCTATGTGAAACTCTCACTGTTATTATGTAAAACTCTCACTGTTATTCAGTAAAACTCTCACTTTTGTTCATCAAAACTCTCACTGTTTCTATGTAAAACTCTCACTGTTACTAAGTAAAACTCTCACTATTTCAAAAAGAAAAACGATAAATATGAACCATCGTCGTGGAGGCGTCGTCTTCGTCGCGTCGCAGAGGTGTCACCGTCGTGTGAAGATTCGTAGAGAGTGGAGCAGTTTCGAGTGAAGAGTCGCAGAGAGTGGAACTGTTTCGTGTAGAGTCGCAGAAGGTGGAGAGGTTTCGCGTGAAGAAGGAAATGGGCTTGGATTGTTTGTATTTGACCCATTTTATGCGTATGGATCAAGTCTAACCCGGGTTCATGGTATGAACCAGGTCTACTCAAGTTTTTGTCTTTATTCTTATATGGAGGTATAAATTTTTAAGACGGGACTGGAAAAAAATATGTTTTATTACAATGTGGAGTTTATTCCTTAATAAAGTTGGTCCCGAGTTGGGGCCGTAGTTTTTTATTACTATAGAGAATTTATTCATATATAGAGTATTCTTATAGAGGGTTAAAGAGAGATAATTACTTGGTTCCAACTTATTTGGATCGTCTAATTATAATATAAGAAATTCAAATGATTGACTCAGTATTACCTCTTTAATAAGAATTGGAACGGTTACTAATAGAATTTGCTAAGAAAAAGTTTAGGATAAAAAAAGGAAGAAAGACGAATCATCATATGCTTAACATAGAATTTAATTTAATAAATTAGTACAAATATTAAAATCAAGAAAATAATTAGAACATTTATTGTTTGTAAAAATAAAAAATATTTCTAATTCTATCATATATTCGCAAATTGGTATATCTCTACTATATATAAAGACAAACTTTTAGGCAAAGTCAAATCATCTTATTTCAAAATTCATCTAATCTCAATAACTCTAATTTTAAATTTAATTTCAACCTTACATCTAAAATATTTTAAGATATAACAATTTTTAAAAAGATATCATATTTAATTTATATCTTACATATATCTTTTATTTTTCCTTTAATATAACTTTATTAACACAAGAATACTATAACGAACCAAAATCACTATGTATTAATTAAGTCTTATACGTTTTTTTATTTATTTTATGATTAAAAAAACCAAATGAGCCGATAATTATTGTTTTAGAATACGCAAAAATTGAACCACATTATAGTACAGATTTTTTTCCAATTACCAATTACATATTTTTTAAAAGAGATTTTTCATATTTTGCTTATATTAATATTAGTTGTTCTCTATACAAGAAAAATATGTCTCTAATAAGGTATGTTTTATTTAATAATTAATACTTATTATCCAGTTTTATTAATTGGCTACTGAAATTATTTTGTTAAAATTATGAATTGATCCAGGCTTACGGATCGGATCGGACTAAAGAAACAATTTTTTTAACCTTTTTCTCTTTTTTTTTCTATCACCTCTCATTTTTCTTTTTAATCACGATTTTCTTAAGAATATTGTTGCAATCTACACAAAATGCACATGAATTTAATATCTCTTCAACCATATTCATGCATCTACCCTTCAAACTCAAACATATTACATGATAAAATAATACTCCCTCCATTTTTTAATAGATGTCATTCTGGGGTTTTTAAGACAAATTAAGGATATATTTTTTTCCAAAATTAACCTTAATTAATATTATTTAAATATTCTTAAAAATAATTAATATTGGTTGAAAAAATATACACACAACATTTTTATAGAAATTTTGAAATTTAAAATTACCATATTAAGGGTAAATATGAGATAAAGGGAGAGAAAATCCCAAGATGACATCTATTTTAAAAATATTTCAAAAAGCTACAACGACATCTAATTAAAAATGGAGGGAGTAGTTAATTAAAAATAATAGAATAACCCAAGACACATCAATGGTGTATTTAAAATATGGCTAATAAAATACACATTAAAGACAAACTTTTAGGCAAAGTCAAATCATCTTATTTCAAAATCCTTCTAATCTCAATAACTCTAATTTTAACTATATATAAAGACAAACTTTTAGGCAAAGTCAAACCATCTTATTTCAAAATCCCTCTAATCTCAATAACTCTAATTTTAAATTTAATCTCAACCGTACATCTAAAATATTCTAAGATATAACAATTTTTAAAAAGATATCATATTTAATTTATATCTTACATATATCTTTTATTTTTCCTTTAATATAACTTTATTAACACAAGAATACTGTAACGAACCAAAATCACTATGTATTAATTAAGTCTTATACGTTTTTTTTATTTATTTTATGATTAAAAAAATCAAATGAGCTGATAATTATTGTTTTCGAATACGCAAAAATTGAAACACATTATAATAGAGATTTTTTTTCCAATTTCCAATTACATATTTTTTAAAAGAGATTTTTCATATTTTGCTTATATTAATATTAGTTGTTCTCTATACAAGAAAAATATGTCTCTAATAAGGTATGTTTTATTTAATAATTAATACTTATTATCCAGTTTTATTAATTGGCTACTGAAATTATTTTATTAAAATTATGAATTGATCCAGGCTTGAAATCATCCTTATTAAGATTTCTGCCCCAATAACTGCACGTATGACCCCACCCATTCAATCATCTGCTTACGATGAGTTCGACGATGATCTTGATATTAAATGTTGTGGACATTGATGAGATAAAAATGGTATTTCCTAAATTTTACTTAAGATGAGAGATCATCTAAAATTTATAAAAAAATACACAAAAGAAAAATAATAATTTAAAATTTTTTATATTTGTTTCAAGGAATGTAATAGCGACCTGCCACAACATAGATCATTCATATAACTGGTTCTATCACGCATGTCAAAAGTGTACCAAAAAAGTTTCCCTTAAAAATGGACAGTGGACTTGCGAGAATTGTAAACCCAATCCACATTCAATTAATACCATGTAATATTTTTATAAATTGCGAATTATAATTTTACTTTTTCTTAAATATATTTTGATATTATAACAATGTACTTCAAACTAGATCAACATCTTTGACCAAAATATTTTGATATATTGAAGTACATTGTTAAGAAGGAATAATGCCACAAAATATTTTGATATATTGAAGTACATTATATCAAAATATCATTATAATAACTTTTTCTTAAATATATTTTGATATTATAAAAATGTACTTCGACCACTAAGCGACTCTTGACGGTCAAACTTAAGAAGGAATAATGCCACAAACTGGAGATATAGGACAAACACCAGATACAATAATATGAAAGTTATTATTATTTCTATAGTTTCTGAATATGTTTCTCTACTATTTAGTTTACAATTCATGTGAATAATGTTTTTTATTGCTCTTCATTGCTATGTATTAAATTTATCTCTCATTTTGTAATATAAATTTGATTGATCATAAAATTAATATTTGTATTTTTATATTTTAAACAATATTAATATGTACACAACAAATATCAACTAATGTAAACAAAATTATTTTTTATTTCTAATAAGAAAAAATATACACAAATAGTATAAAATACACTTAAACCCATTATATCAGATAATAAAAATAACACAATAATCGTACTATGATATATTTCAAACCGCGTAGCACTCGGGTCTAAATACTAGTAATTTAATATTTCATGATTAGTTTAATTTTTACAATAAAGATACGGGCAAAAAAAACTAGTATGACAAAACATCAAACAAAATTATTCAAAATCTTATGGGATATTTTATTCGAGTTTAATGAAATTTGGAATTTCAAATTCTAAAGACGATTTTATTTAGGTAATGTTTGATTTGGGTTTCTAGTGAATTTTGAAATTCTAATAAATCTTAATAGTGTATATTTGGTTTGAAATTTGACTTATGTGTCAAAATAATGAATGATGTTTTGTTGCTATAGTCATGTTGAACTTGATTGAAATGATTGGGTAATGTGCATGATTTATGATTTAGATATATTAAAGTATAAAGAGAGATAATTTATTATGTTTTTTTTTCGAAACAAGATAATTTATTATGTTGAAAAATGAAAAATGTGATATTAAGTTTATAGGTGCTGCAGTGCGATTTTATAAATTAAATTTCAAAATCTCGTATTATAATCCATTTTGGATTTCCAAACCCCAAAGCCAATTTTGAAATCTCAAATTATTCATCAGATTTAGAAATCTAAATTCAAAAACTCATTAATCTTCCTTACAAATACCTAAAACCCCCTATAGTCACACAAATACTCAATTATTCAAACTAAACTGTTAAAAATCACACTGAACAACAATGCAAAAATACAATATCACTCACTTTTATACATTAATTTTAGCATAGTTAAATCTCGTTGTCCTAAAATATCAAAATAAAGACTCATCGTCATTATTTATCGGGATTTTCAACTCCTTTATCTTACACAATTTTGAAAATAACGGTATCCGTAAAAATATTGTGACCTTAAATTTATGCAAATATCGATGGATATGTTGAAATTTAAAAAATACAGAAATTTAATAGCAAACTTTAATACATAAACCTTGCGAAGAATTTTAAATGAATTTACATAAATTATAATTTATAATGTTGTTTCATATGATATTTATCGATATTTAACTAATATTGGGCTCAATTTGTACAACAAAATACCAATATCGATATTGCATATCTATATTTGTCAGCAATTTTTATTTTTTACAAATATTATGAAAATATTGTTCTCTTATATCAACATCCATAAATATTGGATATACTCCTTCCATCCTAATTATTAAGATTTGTTTTCTTTTTATGAATGTCCAATTATACTACAGGCTTCTTTTATATAAAAATTTTTAAATGTGAAAATAATGTAATTTAATTAAATAATTAAACTAGTGGGTCACAAGTGTAACTGGCGGGTCACTCTCTGACCCGAAACTAAGGCATCCCCAAAAGAGTTAACTGCACGAAACAGAGAAAATAAGTCATAAGTGGTGCAGCGTCCAGATGGTAGGTGTCTTTATAAATCCCTATGAGGTTGGTAGTTCAACCCTTCTAAGGTTACATCCTGCCATTACACTTGACAATATTACATTGAACTGTATTATATTCAGAAGTTCCATTTAACCATGCAATCCACTATTTCAGAAGTTCCATTTAACCATGCAATCCACTATTTCAGAAGTTCCATTTAACCATGCAATCCACTATTTTTTCCATCTCTATTACCATCAAATTAATTATTGGAGCATCCTCCTTCTCCTCTTCTTCCCTAACCATGTTATCCACCATTTCGTCGTCATCATCATCATCATCATCATCATCATCATCATTCTTTGACTCATTATTATATTCAGAAGTTCCATTTAACCATGCAATCCACTATTTTTTCCATCTCTAATTACAATCAAATTAATCATTGGAGCATCCTCCTTCTTCTCTTCTTCCCTAACCATGTTATCCACCATTTCGTCATCATCATCATCATTCTTTGACTCATTCTTCTTACTTATTTCTTGTCATTATTTTTGCCACCCGTTAGTGTTATCTTGGCTTCACAATTAGAGAGAGAGGTTGAAGGAAAAGATAAAAGTGATGATGGTCGGTTCACAATGCACTGAGAATACAAAAATTGTATGAAATGAAAATATGTATAAATATGAATCCAATACAGAAAGTGAATTTGGTAAGTGGAGCGGGTCAGACCCAACAAACTGAAAATGGACAATTAATCAATGGGAATTTCAAATTTTGGAAAGATATTACATTAAGAAACAGAAGCAGTATTATAAGCAAAACACAATAGTATTACATGAAAAATATAACTTTTTTGCATTCAAATCATAAGAAAGAGAATCTCTTAAGGACATTAAATGCAAAATTGAAACAATATTACATGCAAAACATAATAGTATATTACGTACAATAACATAACAGTATTGCATTCAAAACATAAGAAAAAATGGTAAAACATTAATATATTGTTGCTGATTGGAATATTAGAAATCTTCTCTACTTGAGAGGAATAGCACCAGATGAATTAATAGATTAATGTTGTTCTACATGCTGTTGTCCGGGAATTACCCCAGGTTGAAAATAACAATGGAGTGTTTGTTAACAGATTTTCGAACCTGTAAATATGAAGAAACCATGAAGAAAATATAAAGACTAGATGAAAAACCTATGAATATTCTGGAATTGGCATAAGTTCAAAAGATATGATACCTCCATCCAAACTATATTCAAGCAACAAGAGAAAAAAAAATCATATAACACAAAATTGTTATCAAATCAGATACAATCGAAAACTCTAATACACAAACATTAATACCGTAAGCTTAAGACCATCAAATTCCAATTAGTTGGGAATCAAAAACCCCAATTACGATAAGTACACAATAACTATAAAAAATCAAAATTTGTGGATTTACACATAGAACTCTCTCAAAGTGATCATGGCATGAGTAGAGAATCAAACTCAATCATAAGAACAACATATGTAAGACTAAAATCCTAACATAAAATCAAATCATGTCTAAAATTGAATTTGAAAATCAAAATCAAAGAGAAACTCAACAAAAACGTTCGCTAAATTTTAAAAAGAACAAATGATTCATAACAAAATAATATCATTACGAGAAAGAAAGGTAGGTGAAGAAAAGCATATATTGTGTTTATCAAACGACATAAATAAAACTCTCATTCTTCTTCTTTTCTTCTTCTTCTTCTTCTTCTTCTTCTTCTTCTTCTTCTTCTTCTTCTTCTTCTTCTTCTTCTTCTTCTTCTTCTAATAAACGATTGGTGTGACAATCAAATAAATGATTATATAAGCATGAGGAAAGTAAGGATCAAGAGATTTCTCAATTTCTTCTTCGACACAAGACTCTACCATATCCAAAGCTTTACACTTATAGTCCTCTGAGGGATCCTTCTCTTCATTTTCATCGACCATGGAATGGTCCTTTTCATTCTCCTCCTCACATGGATCCTCATCATCTTCAATGATCAACCAAGCAATGTCATGGTCAAGCTCATTCGTGTCAATGTGTGTATCGGGAAATTTCTCCTCCTCAAGCTCACGATTCTCACATGAGCCAAATTGACCAATTACACCTTCTAAAACTCTCATTTGATTGGACTCTTTCCATTTTTTCATCTTTTCGTCATAACATTTATTGATTCATTGGCTATCCTCTATGAATTTTGCTAGTGCATCTTGAACGGCGGAAGAGGCTTCCTTGTGACGATCATCTTGATAATATGAGGGAACTTATTGCGTTTGGTAATCATAGTAGGCGTTCCCCCAATTATCGTAACAATGTTCTTCATGTTGTGGAGGATAAACCATACAATTATGATCAAAGCCTTGATTTCAATCGTAATGATTATATCATTCCATCGTTTCAAATAAATGCGCACCTCCACCAAATATAAATCATCAAAGCTCAAGACAAGTATTAGCAACGTTAGTAACAAAAAAGATAAAAAGAACACAAGTAATCACGTTCAACGAACAACTATTTATACTCAACACCATTAGTCCCCGGCAACGGCGCCAAAAAACTTGACAGGCGTTTTACCACACTAGCCTCTCAAGTATAAGAGGATCGTTGAGGGTCCGGTTTTATATCAATCCATGGGACTAGTGGGTAGAATATATCCCAATCGCTATGTGTTGGTGCATGATTATAGTGTGAAACATGTTGGAAACTTTAAAAATAAGCAATTATCAATTAAGCAAGACAAATAACAAACTATAAACGAGCAAGCAATAAGTAAAACGACTAAATGAAAATGCTTTGTGTTTTGAGTGTGAGGGGTGTTCGGGTGTTGATCCCCAGATGATGTTCGATTAACGATTGCCTAGGTGGTTGTCTCTACGTCTGGTTATTCCTTAAGAATGATCACTCTTCATTAACTATCACCGTACTTGGTAAGCCTAGAATCCGGTTTCATTAAACACCTAAGATCGGGATGTGAATTCACTCTTTCTCACCTGGGTAATTGCAAAGGAAGGGTCCTCTAACTAACTAACTACTCCCTACCCTTGTGTTTCCACTTGTAGCATAGAGATCACTCTCATAGATTTCTTCATTTTCAACACTAGTTACTAGCTAGTGAATCAATGTGAACTAAGAGGAATCTAACGATCCTACCCAACTCTCGTTGCAATAGGATGTGAGTAGACTCAAATCTGGCAATCAAATCAATACCAACCCATCAACCCACATTTACCCAACTCTCGTTGTGATAAACTAGACAAACGAACAAGCTAATAGCCTAACCCACCTAAATTGATCACTAAACAACCCATAATTCAAAAGACAACCATCAATAGAGACAATCCACCATTAGCAAGCAATTAATCAATCATCAACCCAATTCACAACACACAAACACAAAGAAACCTTAGTCCATGGTGCTACAAGCAAAACTCATGGCTAATTTGCAAGCAAACAAGAAACCCATAAACCATAGAAAACATAAATCAATAAATATAGCAATTAAATTAAAGAAAACAATAAAAGGGATATAAGTCAGCAAATAAAGCAAATACAACTTAAATCTTGTCTTGGCTCTTGAACCCAAAGAAATTTTACTCTATAAAGCAAGAAAATCTCTCTAATGGAGTGTTGTATGTGTGAAGGAGAAAAAACTCTTAAACTCTATCTAAAACCCATTTTCTCTAAAAACTCTCTACTATTTTCTACTGCCGGTGCTTTCGAATGTCGAATCCGAATAGCCACTGCCTTCTGTTCCTTTTCTAATAAAACCGCTCATCTTTGTCGCTCCAATGGAAACACAACTTGTTTTGCTTTGTTGGATGCGTCAATTAATAGACGTGGACCCAGCTGCTTGATATCCAATTTCTCTCCAATCTCGGTAGCTTGTGGTCAACTTTGGTGGCTTGGTAATTGAAATTGGTGGCTGAATGGCTATGGCAAGTGGGTCCTCTTGGTAATTAGACCAAGGAAATTTCAATTCCCAATTTTAATAGCTGAAGATTGAGAATGACCTCACGTGGGCTTTCCATTTTTATTTTTCTTCTGAAATTTGGACTTCAATTCGGGCCTTATATTGTGCTGCAATGGGCCTTTTTTTTCCATTTTCCGTATTGGGCCGAGTGAATATTTTCCAACTGTGCGTCATTTTTCTTCCGCTCATAACTCGAGCTCCCGATTTTCGATTGAGTTGATTCTTTTTTTGTTGCGACCATCTTTTCGAGGAGCTTCACGTGGTTCAACCATATTCTCAAATTTCTTTCTAGATCAGAGCAGTTTTTATCGTTTCTTGCTCGTTTTTCTGCACAAATAAATTAAACATCACGTTTCTCCACATTTAGTCACAATTAAGTCAAATTAACTCAACTTAAGCACGAAATATTATCAAATTGAGCTCAAAATCACATAAATACAAGCAATGACGACACTCAATCAAACAACATAAGCCGACATAAGCCATCGTCGTGGAAGAGGCATCGGCCATCAAAGTGGAAGAGGCGTGAAAGTTTGGGGAGAATTTAGGGATTGAGAAATTGAGCGTGGAAATTAGAAAAGAGATTTTGAGGATTTGGAGCATGGAAATTTAGAGAGAATTAAGAAAATATAGAGTTGACCCAGTTTAGGGAATATGGAGTGGGTTTGACCCATAAAATTAAAATGAGTATTTTATCATGTGTGAAAATTAGACTTTGTCATAATATATTAATAGATAGAGTTATGATAGAAATTTTGCTAGTTTAATTTACTTTTTCAATTTAATTTCTTAATTTTTATGAAAAATCGAATAAGTTTATATAAGGCCAAATAATTAAATTTAGCACATACTTTTGATTTTTCATCAATTTTAGCACATATTTTTTTCTCTCTCCAAGTATAGCACATACTTTTACTTAATACTTAAAAACATCCCAGGTCACCATTTTCGGCAAGGTTCGTCTGATGTGGTCGTCGGAGTTAACTTGTCTTGTTGATGTGTAAATATTAAAATAAAAAAATAAAAAATATCACCACTTAAAATTAGAAAATAGTGACCTGAGATGTTCTTTTAATCCGCGTTTTTTAATCTCAGATGGTGATATTTTTAATTTTTTTAATTTTAATAGTTACACGTCAAAAAGACAGGTGGATTACGGCGATCATATTGGATAAACCTTGTCGAAAATGGTGAATCGGGATGTTTTTAAATATTAATTGAAAGTATGTGCTAAATTTGGAGAGAAAAAAGTATGTGCTAAAATTGATAAAAAACTAAAGGTATATGCTAGATTTAATCATTTGGCCTTTATATAATTGGGATGGTAAGATTATCAGATAAGATATTTACATCATTCTTACTCACTCATCCCAACCCACCCCACCTCCCCATTTAATACCAATAAATAGGATTCCCCATTCCCGTTCTTCTCCAAAGAAATGTATAGAGTGAGCTAGGGTAATCACGAAAGAAAAAAAATAAGAAAGGCAAGACTAAAGCATAAGAATGTCTAGAGCGGCGTGCGGCGGACCGGACGACAACAAAGGTGGTATGAAAATTAGGATTCCTCCTCGCCCGTTAACACTTATGATTGCGTGGGGTGAAACCATAAATGAGATAATGAATAGACAAAAAGAAGTGGAGAATAGTTTATTTGAACCTCCTTTGGAGCACAATGATCGTAACAACAAACCAGAAGATGAAGAGAAGAAGGAGAAAGAGAAAGAGAAAGAAAAGAAAACGAAGACGAAGTTGAGAATGATAATAAGGGCAGAGCTGCCAAAAAAGGCCAAGCATTACGTTAGCGAATGGGCGGCTTTTTGAATCATGTTTCAAAGGTTCATTCATTCTTCTCTATTAATGTTTTCGTTACAAATTAATTCAACTTTGATTGTTTCAAAGGTAGATCTTTCCTTAGTTTGTTGGTGTTTAGGTTGATGTTTTGGAGCAGCGCTTTGACTTTTGTCCTCTTTTCATGATTTCTTATGTTATTTTTTAGTCAATGTCAAGATGCTTAAATTGGGTTTTTTTAGTGGGGCTAAACCGGCATTAAGTATGAGATGAAATTTTATCACCAAGTCTCATACTTAGTGTACGGATTTTAGATTAGTGAATTTGCTATGTTTCAATTATATTAGTCTGCATGTTTTAATTATATTCATCTGCACGTGATATAATACGTTTTCACTCAAATCTAGTCTACACATTTCATCTATATATGTGTCTAGTTACATAGTACAACTGGTGCACATACTGTACATTAAAAAAAATTATTAAATAATAATAAATATAGATATAATATGATATTTTTACCATTTTTATTACGTATTTGGTCATTGATGCATATTATTATAAAAAACAAGTACAAAGATAAAAATGGAATATGATATTTAATTTTTTTTAATTATTGTTAAATGACATTTACTATGGATAAGAAAATTCTTTAATAGGAAAAATATAATGGGTGAGATGGAGTATTAATTAACGATATCGATATGGTCTTGCAAATTTGTAAATTATTTAAACCTATACAACCAATCATAGAAAGAAAGAGAAGAAGGGTGAAATTTTACAATATGTAGAGAGAAAATAGCTAGATGAAGATTTCTCGAGATGATAATTTTTTGTTTGAGAAGAATTTACAATTAAAAATACGGTTACTACTAATTTGCAATATTTTTTTTATTAATTTTTTGTTTATATAAATAAAATCGATTGTAATATAGATGACAAAGTATAGAGTGAACAATCACATAAATGATCCATTTTGGTTAAAGAGTATAATATCTATATTAATCGTGAAAATTGAAAGACGTGACTTATTACTATAGAAAGGGCACTACTCATAATATTGAAGGGTTATGATTTATATTACAATAGTGGTATTAGTTGCGATAATTAAATTCTATGGCTTATATTAGAAAATAATGTTAGTCATGATAACTAAAGGATCAAGTTTGTACATATGGAACCAGGCATAAGACCTACTTTATAACTCTATGAATTTGACTGATTGCAATACTATATATGTTTATGTTAACCTAATATATGTTTATGTCATGTTATATTTGTCAATTTGCAACATATATTACGACGTGTTTATCAATTTGCAATTTGTACAATAAAAAAAAGTGATTGCAACCTAAATCATGTTAGGTTGAAATCGGCAAATTCCATATAATATATATCTGTTTGGTCACCAATCCGAACCGAAAAAGCAAAACCGAACCAAACCGAAATTTTATAATTGGTAACTGAACCGACCAAATAAGCATGATAATCGAACTTTAACCGAACCAAAATTTTCTGTTCGGTTTCGATTTTTAACCGAACCGACCGAAGTTTTTTTTTATTTATTTACATGGAATTCAAATGTTTGCCTCTTTCTAATCTGAAAAACTAATGACCAAAATGTAAAATTTCTAATGTAATATAAATTATATAATACACCATGATAAAAAAAAAAAAAAACTCTTAAGATTAATTGAGACCTAAAACATGGGAAAAATCACAAACTAAATATGTACTTTATGCAATCTATCAAATATCAATAAGTTCATCAAGTTATGAAGTGATAACATAAAATCAAGTTCAATTTTTCATCAAATAAATACCATTAGTCCAATCCATAACAAATAATTGAAATAAGTGATGTCATAGTTCAACAAAGACAAAAATATATA
The DNA here is from genome assembly GCA_037126765.1 of Stenogyne calaminthoides. Classification (NCBI taxonomy): domain Eukaryota; kingdom Viridiplantae; phylum Streptophyta; class Magnoliopsida; order Lamiales; family Lamiaceae; genus Stenogyne; species Stenogyne calaminthoides. Next base: position 1,431,205 of record JBBCBC010000036.1, on the reverse strand, counting down.
TATATATATATATAATAATTAATATTTTATATATTTAATAATATATTTTCGGTTTTCGATTTTTTCGGTTTTTGACCGAAAATTAATCGAAACCGAACCGAAAATTGAATAACCGAATCGAACTTGAAAATTCGATTTGATTCGGTCGGTTAATTGGGTTTTCACCGAATTTTGCACACCCCTAAATATATATGTTGCAATCGGATAAAAAAGTTGTTACAAATTGTAAATTGATTAAGGGATGATTTTATGTGAGAACTATTTAACCAATTCATTAGGGTAAGACCGTAAGACCTTATATATAGGACCGGGACCAAACGAGGCTAAGGTCTTACAGATTCACTCGAAACAGCCAGATAATGATAGCGACCAACTGAATCTTCGCATATTACTACCTAGGGGTGAAAACGGATCTGATATTTCCCGACCGATCCGGAGCCGTATTCGATCGGTATCGAATTCGGTATAAAAAATTGGTATCCAGGTGGATACGAATTCGGATACAGATAGTTGACTTCGAATTCGGATTCAGAATACATAATATCCGACCGTATTCGAGTTTTACCATATTTTATCGGATATTATCCGAATAATAAATCCGGATATCCGGATTTTTTAATTTTTTTTTTGGAAAAATTAGTTGTTAGTAATTACTAGTTAGTACACCAAGCACCCAAATACACCACGAAATCACCAATCCACCTTATAACTTCTATAACTCCAAATTCGTTCCCAAAGGGAATCGAACCGAGGTCACCCACTCAAATGGGGAGCCCAGTGGCCAGGTGGGCTAAGCCACCTGATTATTTTATTTTATATTTTATATTATTATTAATATATATATATAATATAATATTATTACTTAATACTTATGTAATTATATTAAGAAAATAGTCTAAAACTAAATAATTCAGCCGCACTTCTTCTCATCTCTTCTTCTTCTCCTCTCTACTTCTTCTCGGTCGTCCCTTCACCGCCGTTGGCCGCCGCAAATGGAAGGAGATCCACCGTCGCCCAATCACATTTTGATGATTTTCGTTTTAAATATATTATCCCATTATAGTTATTCGAATCCGGCCCGGATTCTTCCGATATCCGTCTTGTATCCGTATACCGAATATTCCAAATTCGTATCCGAATCCGACTTTTCCGTATTCGACTCCGAATTCGAGAAAAAAATATGATTTAGGATACGGTATAAGCACAATCCGTCCGTATCCGACCGTTTTCACCCCTATTACTACCTAAACGGCCATTAATAGGCTACATAATAAAAATGAAAAAATTGTATATCAAGGCCGAAATTTTAAATTGATTGTCAATATAGGTCTACATTTTGTAAGTGTCGCAAAATCTAGGACTCAATTTAAAAAATAAAAATAAAAATCTCAATTCAAGGCTTGATTTAATATTTATTGTCTCAATTTCAGCTTGAAAAAAAATTATTTTCCAAATTAAAATTATACATAATTATAAAAATAAAAATTACAAAGGTGTAACACTATTTATTGTCGTGACATAGTATAACATTACAAAAAAATTGGATATTTAATGAACAATTTTGTCATTAAAGTTTCTCTAGCTAAAAGTTTTTATTGATAGGAAAAAAAAATTAATGACAGGATCCCATTATTAAATAATATTATTTTCTGACATTAAATATTGGGGACTTTCCTGTGAAATATTAGTTATAATGGAAAGAAGTTGAAATTACGCGGATCCTGTGCGGGTCGAATCAAGTCAAGTGTATTTTCTAAAATTCGCGCAAAGGCAATATAAGAAAACTCGCTCTCAATCCGTGTTACTATAAAGATAAATATGTGTTACTACGTGATGAGAAATAAAAAATATATTTTTTTCTAATATAATGGTGTGATTATGGTGGTTTGACCATTTACCTAAGGAAGTTGGTCACATGTCAAAAGGAAAAGAAGATAAAAAAAAAGATGGGGAAATGGGTGAAAATAGAGGGAATGTCGTTTTGTTCATATAGAAATACACATTTATCTTTACAGTAACACAACTGTGTGCGTATAATAACACAATTTTCAATACATTACCGATAAATATGTGTACTGAAAAGACAAGCATGTGTTATTTGTCATTACAGTAGTGCATACATATATAAATACAGTAACACATGTTTACCCTTATAGTAACACAGATCTATGAGCGGTCGAGTTCTGCTATTCTGTCTTTGTGGAAATTTTATTGTGAAAATTGCTTGATCGGGTTCAATCCCAAATGACCCGCGAATTTATCATTCTACTTATCATTCTGACTCGCGGATCATATTTCACTGGTTCTAGATCCGTGAAATATTTCATATAAAAATTTGTCTTTAAATATTAAATTCTTACTATTCCCTATGTCTCAAAACCATGGTTCCCTTTCAATAAAATATTATTTATTAGATTTGTAATTTTGGATTTACTTATAAAGAGTTTAATATATCTTTATTTATTGAATATAAAAATAATAATATTTAGTTTTTAAAAAAAAAATATTTAATTCAATGTACATATATAAAATAGGGATATTTTATAGTATAATTTACCCTGTTCCAAATAAATGGGACTATGATTTTTATTTTGTAAAATAAGTGAACCTATAATTTGGTACAAATAAAAAATAAAAAGGGGACCATCATTTTTGGGGGAGGAGGGAGTATTTTTTAAATTAATTATGAGTTGTTTCACGAGATTACGCATCGAGTTATACAAAATTTATCATCAAAGAGAAAGACTTGTGTGAAATATTGCACACTAGTGTTATGTGCAATACAACATAAATTAAGCAAAAAATGACTAAATTTTGCGGGTCAGGTGTCGGGACGGGTCGGGCGTGGGCAGGGTGGGCAAGTTATGGATTGGGGGAATAGGTTGGATATATATTAATAGATGCATATCATTATTGATTGTGTGTTGTAGCCCAATGATTTAGGTATGCTCTTAATGTGCTTAGTCGCAGGTTTGATTCCTACTGAACACATAATTTTATTTTCTAAAATTTTTAGTGTGTTACTATATATATATATGAGTGTTACTACATTGTTATATTGAAAAAATATTTTTATTTTTTGTCAATTTTTTGTGTGTTACTATATTCATAACGTAACATGGGTTACATGGTAACACATTATTGTTCATATGGTAACACATGAGTATTCATATAGTATTACGACGATATATGAACAGTGTTGTATATTACTAAAAAAACATGTGTTACTACATGAACAAAAAGTGTTACCATATGAAGAAAACCGTGTTACCACATGAATAAAACCAGTACAAGCGCAAAAATAAATTCCCAGTAAAAAATTATAGATTTAAAGAACAACTTGATGTGTTACTACATGAACAACAAGAGTGTTACCATATGAGCAAAATAGTGTTACTACATGATAAAAACCAGTACAGACGCGAAAAAAAAACATCAGTCCAAAATTACTGATTTACAGAATAGCGTAAAAACAGATTTACAGAACAGCGTGAAAAGAGTGCAGAAGGATCTGAATTTCATCACACACTCTCATCCAAATTATTGGAGCGAAAAAGAAAATTAGGACACGAACGAGGAAGAAGAAAGTTCATGAGATCCACTAGAAGAGAAGATAAATAAGAGAAATCTGAAAATCGAAGATCCGCTAGAAGAGAAGAGGAATAAGAGAAATCTGGAAATCAAACCGCGTCGGCTGTGCGAGGAAGAAGATGAAGAAGTCCATTGGTCCACCAATAATCTGCCCTAACCCGTGTTCATCTGACCGCGGAAAAAAAAATTAAAAATAGTCCAATTGCACATATCACTTGTATGCAATATTGCATACAAGTTTTTGTTGTGAAATATTGCAAATTAGTGTTATATACAATACACCACAATTAAGGTAAATTGGCATAAAATTCGCGGGTCATCCTCGAGCGGGTCGGGTCGGGCGGGGGCAGGGCGCGTGCAGTGGGTTGTGGGCTTAAGGTTGGGCGGGCGCATATTTATTTATAAAATGATATTTTTATCAAATATGTATTGTAGCTTAATGGTTCTGATCTTATTGAACACATAATTTTTTTTTCAAGTTATTTTTGTGTGTTACTACATGAACAAAAATTGTTACGCTATGAAGAAAAACATGTTACCACATGAATAAAACCAGTACAAGCGTGAAAAGAAATCCTCAGTCCAAAATTGCAGATTTAAAGAACAACTTGATGTGTTACTACATGAACAAAAGTGTGTTACCTTATGAGCAAAACAATGTTATTACATGAACAAAAACCAGTACAAGTGTGAAAAAAAATCTTCAGTCCAATTTTTTTTTTCAAGTTGTTTTTGTGTGTTACTATATGAACAAAAAATGTTACTCTATTAAGAAAAATGTGTTACCAAGTGAGCAAAATCAGTACAAGCGCGAAAAGAAATCCCCAGTCCAAAATTGTAAATTTAAAGAACAACTTGATGTATTACTACATGAACAAAAGAGTGTTACCCTATGAGCAAAAGAGCGTTACTACATGAACAAAAATCAGTACAAGCGCGAAAAAAAAAATTCAGCGTGAGAAGAGTACACAAGGATCTGAATTTCAGCACACATTTTGTGTGGAGGGGTAATCCAACACCACACACATATTCTCTCTTTTCTCGCATAATCCACACCAAAATCTCAATTGAACAAACCTGATTTCATCACTAATCAAAGAAAATTAAATTGGATAAGAAATTAGGGCACGCACAAGGAAGAATAAACTCATGGGATCCCCCAACAATCTAAAGAAAAGAGGTAAAAGAAGAAATCTGACAGCGATAAGCAAAAGAAGAAAGCCCATCAATCTGCCCTAACCCGACCCGACAAAGCATGATCCACGAATAAATAAGAAAAAACTCAATTACTCTATAATTGCCCATATAACTTGTATGAAATATTGCATACAAAATTTTGTGTTAACTTTTTTAAAAACCAGTCGAAATTAATCGAAGTTTCCTTAAATCAAGCGTTGAATATCCTGCGAACTGGTTTTAATATTAACATAATTAACAACGGGTCAAATGCCTAATGTTGGATGTGGACTGATGCCTCCCTAAATTAATTAAATAATGGGTCAAACATCAAGTATTGGATACGTCGTGATGTATGAACTAATTGTCTAAATTTAAGGGTGCTAATTTTATTTACTTATTTGTTTTTCACTAACAAAGGTGTTTATTCTTATTGCTAACAAGTCAAGTCAAAATTGTGACCAGGCAATAGAATACGTAAGTCTTAGGCCGTCTCTTGCCTAAATTACCGTCCACTGCATACATAAGATTTTTAGGTTGCCTTGCCTGTATCTTTTAGTCTTTCCACTTTTCAATGAAAAAATATAAATGAACATCCATTAATTTATGGATAGAAAAAATATCAAATCAAATCGCCAATATTTATAAATGATATTAAGTGAAAAATGGACAAAATATAGGGTGAATAAATTTTAATACAAGAATTTATAAAATTGATTAAGGGGTGTGATTTATATTATTAAATAGTATTAATTGTAATAATTGAAAAGTATGTATTTTTACTCTAATAAAGGGGTATTACTTATAACACTGAAGGGTGTAACTTATATTACAACAGAGTATTAGTATTAGTAGTGATAAGTGAAGGATATATCTTCTATTAGAAAATGATTGTAATGATGATAATTGAAGGGTCATATGTGTAAATATGAAATCAGTTTAACATTAGACTTACTAAAAAAATATTAATTTGAGCAACATTTTAGGAAATAGAATTGCTTAGAACTCTATAATTACAAGTGATGCTACTTAGAGCCCGCTTGGTTGGGGATAATGGAAATTATTCTCATCAATGTTTTTTGATAGTTTTGATATATCGGTAATGAGAATAGAAGAAAGTAATGATTACCCAACTTTCATTATCTAATTACACCCTTACTTCACTCTCTTCAAATGATATTCATTGTTGATATTCTAACCAAATAATAATAATAAAATTAATAACTTTACAGTGATTGACCCCTCAATGATATCAATTATCATTATTATTTTCAAGCCGTACCAACTATCAAGCGAGCCCTTAATTTGATTAAAATACATAAATCGAATCTTTATTTAATTCATATGGAACTCGTTTAACCAAATACTCAGTTATTAACCGGACCATAAAACATGGCCCAAAACCAAAAGCCCAAGTTTGGAGTCTATGGCGCGTAGAGTTTAGGGGGTTTGGAGTCTATGGGCAAGTCGTGTTTATGTGATACGAACGGGGGTTTTGGGCCCAAGAATACGTGCAAAGATTATTCGCAAAATTGTTTCAGATTTATCATCATTAAAGATATTATCCTATATTTCGCAAGATACGCAAAATTATTCAAGATTAACAAAGATTTTCCTAGATTTGTTATTTATTTATTTAATTTTCAGTTTTTGTCCTTTAAATTCATAGTTATCGAGTCGGTTAGATGGATTTTCTAGATTTGGTCCTTTTTAGATTAAGAGTAGTCATTTTTCTCTATAAATATGTATAGGACGTTTTTTTTCAGAAATCAATGAATAATATTAATTTTTCTTAGCAAATTCTTGCTTAAACCAATCGTTCACTTGCTAATTGAGCGAGGGCGTCGATTTTATATTCGTTCTCCTGCTAGCCTGCAATATGGCCGCAAATTTATCGTGTTCCCAAATCATGATTCTCATCATTATGCGTCAACTTTATTTAAATTTTATACATATATAGTTATATACAGTTATAATTTGTGAAATGCATATTCCCTTCTCTGATGTAAGGCAAGGATATGAGGCATTATGTAGTACTTCACATGTCAAGCATAGTTTGTATTCACTTATCACTTTTATTTATCTTCCAAAAAATAATGGTACTTTTTAATTCATAAATGATACTCTCTAACTAAAAAAATGATATTTACGAATCAAAAAATACTCCGTATTTCGGAACTACATATATTTTGACCAATTTTTATGTATAGTTTGTATTTAAATATCACTTCTTATTTGATCAAGAGGTTAACTTTTATTAAGAAAACGTATCAAGATAAATCAGCCCTAGCTAAATCCTCCAACCAAAACGGAAACTCACCGTCAACCCAAACAAGCAGGTGAGGTGAAGAAAAAGAAAAACGAGCAAGTTTATTAGCCACTTTATTACAACGCCTTGGCACATGTTGTATGTCTACGAAAAATCGGAACGCCAAAGTCGTTGAATATCCTCTGTGATGATTCCAGCGTAATCTAGACATCATTGTTGCCCCGTAACTACTTATACGGTCAACAAATGGTCCAAATACACTCTAATGTTCTTATATCCTGCTTCGAAATAAAATAATAAAGCACTCTGAAATGCTTTTAACTCGGCGAACGCAACCGTCGGGATAATAGTAATATTATATGAATTAAAAATAAATGCATATTGAAAGTACATAAATATTTCAATATGCATTTATTTTTCAATTTGGCGTACAATTTGTTGTAAAATATATAATAAACTTAAAGAAAATGGCAAGAACACAGATTTGTTAACCAAGTTCGTCCAAAAGGACTACGTCTGGAGGCGACCAAGCCAGGAGGGTTTTCACTATAATTCTCTGTAAACCTCACTCTTTTGTTCGCTTTCACTCCAATGACGGTACAATAGAATATGTTTATATATACTAGGTATTGGGCTTTAGCCCTAAAAGCCCTAACTCTAAGCCCACCACAGTAAGTAATGTCCACTAATACTAATGTATTTACAACACTCCCCCTTGGACATTACGACGTGGTGTTCATGCCTAACAAAGATATTGTTAGAATAATCTAGAAAAAGAAACTTAGTAAAATAAGAAAAATGTACAACTAATGATCTTCTAAATTCAATCTTCAAAAAGCTCCCCCTGGAGACAACAGTCTTCCAAGCCTTTTGTATTATGCTTACACACTCTTCTGGAGTTCATGCAGTTAAAAGAATTTAGGGGATATATACTTTGTCAAATTCCCTTTAGCATTCATATTATTCATATGGGCAACAAAAGTTGCATTTTCCTCATAATGGATGATAGGGGGTATATCATTATCACATGAATCTTAAATGTATTTAAATCAATATATTGCAAACGTCGAAGATACTGAACATATGCTTTAAAGTTTTCCAATGCCTCCTTATAGGAGAAGCATTAACTTAATCTTGCAAGCAAATTCAATATAAATTCAATATCGAATTTGGTGCAGTTATTAAAACATAGTAATGCACTAAGGACACTCTGATAAGGAACTTCTGGCCCTAAAATGTCATATGTATCTTCTTTAGGTCCAAATTTCTCTTTATCCACTTCAAGGGATTGAACAATTACTACAATGCTAAGTAATTAAAATTTAAGATAAAATCTCTCCAATACCTTCTCCAAGTAAGTTGATTGGTATAAAGATTCATTTTGCTTTAGGGAAATGCTCGATCTGCTGGTCGAGACAATACTTGATTTCACCATTGTTTTATTTCAAAATTCAATCTCTAAGATTAAATTAGCTTTCTTTGATTTCCTTACTTGTTCCAATAATATTTAGGTTATCACCAGAAATCGAGATAATACAAACACCACCAAAGTAATTTCTTTTGTAAACACGTAAGGAAATATTTCAATGTTTATTTATTCCTCCTTCGGGAAGAATGAATTTAGTCGATCGTGGAATATTCGACCCAAATATTTTATGTCATATAATGACCTTTGTAATTTTATTGTCGTACATAGTACGATTCTAACCATTCCTCATCAGGGGAATTTCATATAACTATTGACATCTGTTGATCAATATAAGCATGCGGTTGCAACATCTATCAACTGCATTTCTACATTTAGTTTACTTACTGCCAGAGATATTAAGTAGCGGAACTTTATTTCATACATAACAGGAGTATATATTTAAAATCTATATCGGGTCTCTGCAAAAACCCATGAGCTTCTAATATCGCTTTGTACCTCATTACATCATTATTCTCATTCTTTTTTCGTACAAATACCCATTTACATCCAACAGGGATAACATTTTAGGGTGTATGTACGATAAAGTCAAGAATATTAGCAAGTCGAGCTCTGCCCCAATTGCTTCTTCCTATTTTGCCCAGTCAAAGCACTTCCGGCTCAGCTATTGACTTTTGGGTACTGGATCCAGATTTTTAATAGTAAGAGCAATTGTGGCGGTGAATAAGTTGTCGACAACATTAGTACATTTCTCCTGTATTTATAAAATCATATCAATTTCCATATTTATATTAACCAGATTCTCATTATTTTCCATAATATTTTGATCTGGTTGTTCCGCAATTCTAGTATTCTTATTATTTTGTGCACGTGTTTCTTTACTAGAATTTTCGTCTTCGGGACGAATCTCTTCAAGAGGCTTCAAGAGTGACTGAATATATTTGCTAGCTTTAGTAATTACCAAGGATTTATGTCTTACATAATAAGAGCGTGTTGGGGCATTAACATATATAATTGCCTAAAATTAGCACATTTACTCTTTCTGGTGCATTTACAACAAGTATATGTGCTTTAGTCACTTCTTTATCATCAGTAAATTAATCTGGCAGGTCACTTGCTAAATATTGCAAGTTAATTTATCATTTGAACTTCCAGTTCATTTTGACTAGTGCGTGAATTTTCATATTGAAGATCTTTTATATTCCACGAAATTTCTCGGCATTCATTGAATTTTAAATTCTTATCTCCCCCTAATGCCGAGAAATGATCTTCATCAAATGTGCAATTAGCCAACTGGGCCGTGAAGTGAGGTTTACTGTGGTGGTGATATTGAAAATAAATATTGCACATTCTAATATTTGCAGATGGAAAATGTTTAGTTCTTAAGCACTAGTTATAAAAGGGGAATAATCATGATATGCAGTGAGTCGAATTTGAATTAGATTAGCACCATGTAAAATTTCATGCCCCCAACATGAAATAAGTAAGTTGGAATTCTGCAATAGTAATTGCTTTGCTGAAGTCTATTAGTGATTCAACTGAACAATTTTAGATGTGGACATAAGCGACTGAACGCTCAACTTTATTTCTCAATGTCATATAATAATCATCGATGTGAATTTTATCGACATTAACCATTCAAATTGATTTATTAGATAATCCAAAAATATAAGTTCAATAATATTGACAATAAATTTACTTCAGGCAAATAATATCAGTCCACAAGTATCTTCCTAACTCTATTCAAGAAATATAAAAGATACGATTCCAACTTTAGTAGAAGAATGTCATATTATAATTTTTCAATTTATGACTTTGCATAAGCCCCACAAATAAATTAATTTGCATAAGGGATTATGATGTTTGACATACTTTGTAAATAAAATTTGTCAAAATCCGACTTATCATAATTTTAACCGCTCATATCATAATTTCGATAAATTTGCTTCAGGCAAATTAGTACATCATTCAAAGGATCATCATTTTCAATGTATGATGAGATTCTATTTTGCTCATATAAGGACTTAATTTTAGTGGAAAAGTTTTCATGTACAATTTATATTGTTTCCTACTCAAAACAGGTATAGTATTATGAATTTTAATATAAAAAGTTCAAGTCAAGAAGTAATACAGTAGAGCAAGTTTGATAGTTTTCCTTTTAGTTATACAAGATAATCTTTTACTATAAATGACCATAAGGAAAATTTGATATAAACTTTCGTATGTAGTTCAGATTCAACAAATTTTTTTTAATGAATCAAATCAGCCACAAAAATAAGTGATAATAGGCAAATACGGAATTTTCATAGAAATCCTAATTTCTACAACAAATAATTCTCAAGCCTATACTGCGGCAAACAGTTCTAATTGCTGAAATTTAAAAGTGATTAAACTTCTTTACCAGAGCGGAATCCTTGGATAAGGGTTTCAATATCGTCTTATGATAGACTTGGCTCGCATTGAGCGCAAACACCATGAGGAGATGAGCAATCTGCTTCCTCGTCTCGCAGATGGGGATAATTTCATCGATTTTAAGCGTGTCTCCAGCAACCAAGCAGGTGCAATAACCAATATCGAATCCAAAAGAAAAACTCAACATAGAGGTGGATTAGCAAAAAAATAATGCAGTGTAAATCTAATCGAGTCACTTCCCGTTTTCCATGTAACCACAAATTGATCCATTATATATTAATTACCAAATTACAAGAATTCATGTCATTCGATGAGACTACACTAATGTGATATGATTATAGACCATAATAACAACAAATCACATGGGTTCGCTAGAATCACAAGAAACTAATGGATTGAATATATATATAATTTATATAGACTCGAACAGTAATATATAATATCAAAAGATTATATATATATATAGTAATATATAATACCAAAAGATTATATATATATATATATATATATATATATGAATTCGCTTGGCGTCTTTTTCAATCCATAATTAAGATTCATATAATTTGTATAAATTCCAATTTAGACATGAATGGACTCGAAATAAATCTATTCAAATCAAATACATAATTGATTCACCGAAATTTCATTATCGAAAATTGGAAAAAATTAACAAATAAATGCAAGACATTAAAGTAAATTAATAGGCCAAATACCTTCTGCACAATTTGATTTATCAATTCCCTTTTGCATATAATTACTGCCAACAATTTGTTCTTCGTTTTGACGAGTTCATTCTGAATCCCAAATGTTCACATATGATCACAATCATTCAGATGAATATCATATTTATAAACTAAAATTGCCGAAACAAGTGGTCACTAATAATAAGTTTTTCAATTGGAATATCAAAAGCAGATTCATCAAATCATCAATAAAATATATCGTATAAAGGAATAAAACATAAAACACAAATATACAGTATACTTACCATGGATAAGTTCAGGCAGTGATAGATCATACCTTAGCAGCCTTGGTTTCATCATCGATGTGTACCGTATGCCTTGGATGAAAACGATTAGGAAATATGTGCGTCGGATTGGATTCTCGAACCGGTTCATGAATAGAACACTCGTGCTGATAACGTGTTGTAAAATATAGAATAAACTTAAAGAAAATGGCAAGAACACAGATTTGTTAACCCAGTTCGTCCCAAAAGGACTACGTCTGGAGGCAACCAAGCCAGGAGGGTTTTCACTATAATTCTCTGTAAACCTCACTCTTCTGTTCGCTTTCTCTCCAATGATGGTACAATAGAACATGTCTATATATACTAGGTATTGGACATTAGCCCTAAAAGCCCTAACTCTAAGCTCACCACAGTAAGTAATTTCCACTAATACTAATGTATTTACAACACAATTGTATACCCACATTCCCCCCCTACCGGGATGAGTAGGTATCCTATGAGTTCAGGTTGATGTGAACTCACTTTTTTAAGTATCGTTGTTATGTATATAAAATGTCATTGTTGTGTATATGAAGTCTCATTGTTAAAAAAATACTTGATTTTTAAATAATAACACTTCATATGCACAACAGTGATAACGCACAATAGTGATATTTGAAAAAATATAATGTATGTAAACTTGAGTTCACAAAAGTATTTGTCAATAGGGTTGGGGTTGATATGAAGGTTCTAAAATCTAAAGAGATGGTTTTTCATTTAGAAGTGGATTTGTCATATGTCATATATGAAATGGACTCTCATTGCATTTTAAAGTAAAGCCTAAATATTAAGGTGTAGCGTCGTCTTATACATGAAACTGTATCACATAAAACTCCCTCTTATTTTTTGTGATTTATATTTGCGGATTTATATTAAGTGTGTTTTGTTCATTTATTTCTACACATCTATTAGAGAGTTAATTATAATTTCTAACACATGACATTCTCTCGTCGATTTCGACGCATGTCATTTTCTTAACCTTTTTTATTTAAGATGCATACACCACCAAAAGTAAATAAATAAATTTCTGAAGCAAATCTAATTATATATCTAGCTCTTAGATTTAGTTTTGTTTCGTAATTTTATATAATTGCAGTATAATGAAATAGAGCCAAACTCGTATTAAAACCATAGAGTTCATATTGTAGTCGAATTTGAATGTTGACTCAAAATTAGGCTACAAAAGTAAGATCCATCTCCAATAATACTGAAATCAGGACTTTACATACAACAAACACTGCCCAACAATACATCTTTTCTCCCTATAAATATATCCTCGCAATTACTTCGTGACTTCAATCTATCTTCCTTTTATTACTTTAATTAATTAAACACTACCCATCTTTATATTTTCCATTCTTTAAATCTTCTAAACCCCTTAAATCTTTCTTCAAATCTCCCATATCCCGTATTCATTTTTATATATATTTGCATGCAATTCTGTGAACTGTTTTACAAAACAGAGTAAACGCTCCTATATTTATGGTTCTCACTTGTTTCCCCTCACCCATCTTCAACATTACTTTTCTTCTTTTTTATATTAATTTCAGTTCCGATTTAAGCACTCGCAGCAATGAATTCGTTCAATTTGATCAGGGCTTGCTTTTTGGTTCTGTTTTTGGCGTGTGCGGAATCTGCAATTGGAAACGGCAAAAATTTCATAACGTGGAACGATTTGAAAGTCGATTACGATCACAGATTGCTTTCGCGAGACGTGGGTACCATGAACAGAGTGATCGTGGTTCATGAAAATTGCAGCGGTGAATCGGTTACAGTCGTGCGGGATTTGGTAATCGTGGTTGATAAAAAGGGCAGCGGCGATTCTGTTACGGTTCAAGGCGCCATCGATATGGTGCCGGAAAATAACGCCGATCGAGTTAAAATTCACATTCTCCCCGGCGTTTACAGGTTCCAAAATTCTCTCTCTGCATATATATATGTGTGTGTGTGTCAGTGTGTGTGCAGAATTTGTTTGATTTTTGTAGCACGCAGTTGTGCGTGTGTGATTTTTAGTTGGTGGAAACTGCTGTTATGGAAAGTGGGATAGTGAGGGAGTTAGATTTAATTTGTTGGTAGTGCCCTCTTTTTCTCCCTCTTTTAACTCCCGTACCATATTTGATGAATTTTTTTTTTTATTTGTTTTTTCCAGAAATTTTTTGATTCAAAATGATTGTCATTTCACATTAATACATGAAAAATTAAATTTGCTAGTGCATCAATTTTTTATAATTTGGTAATATATACTGTTTTGTTGGAAATGAATGCAGAGAAAAGGTACATATTCCTGCAAACAAGCCATTTATTTCGTTAATTGGAGACGAAAATCGAGCGTCGGAAACGATAATCACGTGGCATGATAAAGCTGGTGATAAGGCCACGAATGGGGGTACAGTGGGGACATGGAATTCAGCCTCTGTTACTGTTGAATCGGACTATTTCTGTGCATCATGGATCACATTTGAGGTAATCTTAACACTAATTTAATCACATTATGGTAACAGAAATCAAATTTTGGATTGATAGCATGAGTTTTGTTTCTCTGTAATGCAGAACACTGTGGTTGTGGTGGTCGGCGGGGTCGGGTACCAAGCTGTGGCGTTGAGGGTATCCGGCGAAAAAGCAGTGTTCTACAAGGTCCGATTTCTGGGCTCACAGGATACACTTTTGGATGAATCTGGGTCACACTATTTCTACCAGTGTTTGATTCAAGGCACCACGGATTTCATATTCGGTAATGCGAAATCGTTATACAAGGTATGTTCTCCTAATACTGTTCAGTGTAATGAAGTAATACCTTTTAGTTAAATAAGTGATACCTTTTGAAAGTGCACTTGGATTGAAAGCAAAGTAATTATGTGAACAGGAATGTGCAATTTCTGTTGTGTGAAAACAACTGATACATTTTAGTAAAACAACTAATACTATTTGAAATGCTCTTGGGTTGATAATAAATTAATGATGTGAGCAGGAATGTGCAATCTCTGTTGTGGGAGATGGATATGCAGTAGCAGCTCATCATCGGAACTCGGCTGATGAAGAAACGGGCTTCTCTTTTGTGAACTGTACAATCAGTGGGAGTGGAAGAGTCTACTTGGGTCGAGCCTGGGGAAATTACTCGAGAGTAATATACTCGTACAGCGAAATCGACATAGCTGTAAGGCCAGGAGGATGGAATGACTGGAGTATTCCATCGAGACAAAAGTACGTATTCTGTTCTCGTCTATGTATTATTTTTAGTAGAAAACGTAAGTTTCTAACGAGTGTATGTGTGCATATGTGGTTGCAGAACTGCAGTGTTCGGGGAGTACAAATGCAGAGGAAGGGGAGCAAATAGGAGGTCAAGAACGAGGTGGTCCAAAGCTCTGAGTTACTCTGAAGCAAAAGATTATCTTGATACAATATTCATAAGTGGGGAGAAATGGCTAAAACTCTAGATAGGTTTCACATTTTTTTTCTATTATTTTGAAAGCTATGCATAGGTTTTTTATTTATTTTTATTGTATATTCAACAGGAAATCCAATATCTTCAATTCAAATTGTGTGTGAAGAGAGGGAGAGGAAGGAAAAAAAAACTGTGGCCGAGAGTGAAACGAACGGGCTTACGAGCTACTACTCGCTCAACTCTTGGAAAAAGCTCAAATTTTATCGAGTTGAGCTCAAACTATTTGAGTAGTTCTTGAGATTGAGTTCGAGCTCAGTAATACTAAGCTCACGAGCCTAATCGAGCTACTTGAGCAGTTCTTGAGATCGAGTCTAAGCTCAGTATACTAGGGTCGTGAGCTACTTAAGTAGTTCTTGAGATCGAGTTTGAGCTCAATAATACTAGGCTCACGAGCCTAATCAAGCAAGCATAATGCTATTTTTTTACACTTGATATGCTCATTATTTGCAAATATACTCTAATTATGAATAGAAGAGTTCAAAAGGATCAATAAAAAAGTTCAAAAGGATTAAAATTTTGAGCTTGACACTACTCAACCCGACTCATTTGAACCCCTATAGGCAACCAAATAGTTAGATTTCAAAGAGAGCCAATTAATGAAACAACTTAAATATTCATTTCAGGAATAATAATATTGGCAACGGGGATACAGACACATAAATCCATCCACACGAGTGGCTGTATTTATTCTCCTTCTGAGTCGTGTTTTCCTATACATCAACAAATTACCAAGCACCAAACTTACATCAGATACCTATCATCATGTACATCTATTATTCTACTACCAATCTAGATCCTATCCCATCGAATCGAATAACCCATTATTCGTTAAAATTTCCCGCCATTTCCATAGCTTCTGCTTCACCTTTCGCCTCAGCAATCTTACAGTCGACTAAATTATTCTCCCCGTTGCTATCATCCATCTTGTCTCTCTTATCACCATCACCGTTCCTATTAAGGGAACTGTTTGTCACATCAGCACCAGCTAAGTCATCACGAATCTTCTCATTAGCTTGTTCAACATCGTTGGAACAGTTCTCCTTTTCTTCAGCTCGTTGCTCACTATTCATGCATTCGTCTTTTAAAGGCACGTTGGTCAATGTCATACCTGCTAAGTCCTCTTCAACGGCACTGAGTTTGTGACTGGAAACTACTTTGTGGATGGACGTTGGAGAATTATCAGATTTGGGTTCCTTAGATGATGTTAAGAGCTTAGTGTCCATACTCGTTGCAGATATGATGCCGAGAATATTAGGGTTTTGCTCAATATCCACCCACCTCTCACCAACCCAATCTCTTGATACTCTTAGGTTCTTTACATCAGCACTCAAATACAAATTCTCACCTGATAAAAACCAGAAGAGAAAATCCACAAGAAAAAGAGTAAAGTTCGGGTGCATTAGTTCGACTGATACTTTTCAACGAAAAATACTAATACTATTCAATGAAACCAACTAATACTGTTTAGTGAAAACAATGAAACCAACTAATACTGTTTAGTCAAAACAGCTAATACAGACCAACTTGTACTATTTTTTAATGCACTTGAGTTGCACGGTGCAACTGGTGCATAGAAGCATTTGGCTAAGAATGCATAACACTTGGGTTCACCAGGTGCACAACTTATATTGTTCAATTAAAACAACTAATATTGTTCAGTGAAAAGAGTTAATACTGACCAACTAATTAATACTTTTTAGTAAAACAACTGATACCATTTTAAAATGCAATTAAGTTACACGGTGCAACTGATGTCCAGTGAGTCTGTATTTCCATCAATACAAGATGCTAAGAAGTACAAACCTGGAATATAAATCTGATAGACTCCATTTTCAGCATCACTAGTGTCAGAGACAACACCTTCCCACCAACCATCACTCCACCATGCATCAGCTGGATCTCCAACTCCGAAGGTTAGGCTTGTCTCATTGAAAGAATATGCAGGCCTTACGGTTGGACGACCAGCATGCCTCATCCCAAGCTTATCAGCCTTGGCCACTCTATTTGAAGGAATCCATTCCTATAGTTAAAATAAACAATATAACATTAATTTAAGAGTCAACAAACAAACATGAATCGCTGAAAACAGAATGGTAATGCAAGTTTGCAGAGAAAATCGGGAACCTTTAGAGTATACCACAGCAGAATCATTATATAGATTAGATGGTAAAGGAATCAACTCAAAAAATTCCCTTGGGTACTTCAGCTTCTAAACATTGTATATCATTCATCATGCGGGAATAAATCTATCGAGTAAATTGCAGAGTTGGTCCCGTACTTATTGGGAGTTGGCGATTTTAGTCCCATAAGGATCAATTTTCTCAATTAAGTCCTGTAACTTTTAAAATGACGTAATTTTAGCCCTATATTGACAAGGTTTCGCTTACTTGAGCTGCCAGAATTTCATGTAGTAACCGAACTAATGACTTGACGCGACTCAAACATACTATTTCAACTTTAAAAAATCACAAATCAATTATCATTCTAAAATAGAAAGTTGTTAATATAGGACTAAAATTGCAGCACTTTAGAATATGGGACTTAACTGAGATTTGTGTGGGACTAAAATTCGCCAACACCCAATAAATATTGGGAACAAATTTACAATTTACTCTAAATCTATCACGAGCAGGTTAAAATATACAAGAATACAAGAGGCATATTGGATAGCGCATACTAATTACTAACAAAAAAGATTAACAAAAACATAATTCAAGATTAAACAATATAATGATATCAAGACATAATGCATAGACTCTGACGACAATTAAAAAATGATAAACCAAATACTATGACAAATTGGTTCAGAATTTTACCCTGATATCAAGCAAAGGAATGAACAATTTGCTTTTCCTTCTAATTAAACAACACTAATAATTGAAAGACTTATCATTTATCCATACCTCAAGGTTAGTGCAACTTTCTTCATTCTTTATATCATTATATAGAATTTTCATCTGTCTCCTGGATATCTCTAACACAGAGCATCTGAACCAACAGCCACGCATACCACTGTCTTGACAAAGAAATTCCACCTTTTCATCAAGTGAAAAAAGGGGATTTTGCTGCTTCACAAAATTAGTCTCCCTGCTCATTAGACCATATTTTTTGTATGATAAATCATATTTTGATTTATGATTCTCTTTCGAACTCCTGCTCCTTTTCTCACCAACTTTCGCATCATCCACAGAGCAAAATTCTTCTTCCTCGAAAAAATCGGGGCTAAAGCACGCGAAAATTGGTTGATCAAAATATCCACGCAACTTACCCAATTTGAAAGGCTTTACTCGGTTACCCTTGAATTGTCTGAAACAGAAATGAACTCCACCTAACAAATCATGGCTTAAAACTTCCGAGCATTTCTCATAGTGTTCCTGAGTTAGTACTATGGAGGGAGCATCAACACATTCTACACTAATGACCTGTACGTATGGAGTGATGAAGACTTCTTTTGGATGAGGGTTTCGCAAAGAAACAACTCCTTTTACTTCCTTGTTGTGATGAAACCATCTCACTTTCACCTTTTTCTGGCACTTTCGGTCTTCGTACATATCCTCCAAATACGCAATATAGCGATTATCTTTTTCAGCCATTACGAAGACAAATGAATGAACCTAAATTTCAAGGAAATGTTACATTAGAAAATGGAAGATAATACAAGTCTGAGATTCATAAAGCTTCTCACATCTGTGTAAAAAAGATAATAAATAAATGGACTTTTATCAATTCAGGGCTTGAAACATCGAATAACTATCAATTCGGGACTTGAAAGATAAAACTTATCAATTTTAGTCCTTGAAATTTAAGACGTCATAATCTAAAAAAATTGTGATAGATGAATTTAATGCATGAGAACTAAAAGGTAAATAAAATAAAATAATTATATATGAATATTAATACTATGAATTATAAGATGTCAAACATGCATTAAATTTGTGGCTCTTTAATTGACATTTTTTATCTTCAAGGTCTTTAATTGATGTTTTAACCTTTCAGGTCCCATATTAATAGTTATTCTATCTTTCAGTACCTAAATTGACAAAAACCCTAAATACATAAACTTTAGCCAGTTCACACTAAGTAGATAGAGGCCATTTCATCTTAAGCATGCCAAAGAATGCGAAAAATACGAACACAGAATAAACTCACATCTCCCTGTCTTCATACGATGACTCAACTTCGAAAAAGAAAGAAAAAACCAATCAATTTCAAGCATAGATTTGGTGGAAATGGTGGTTTGAGATAGGTCAGAAGGGCCACAATAACACACTGGATCACCATTTTACAACTTAAATGTCCTATAGCCAGAATTTGAGAGATCATCTAAATTAAGATTATTTATCCTGCCTAACATCTAAGCAATTACTTCCATAAGACTTCTAACAACATTTAACGCAATCAAGTAATTCTTAAACCATCTACATGGGCAAGATTTTGGATGAACGCTGATATGAGATAAATTTAGGAACTCCTAATTCGATGCAGTCAAAGAAGCTTACTGATATCGAAATCCCATTTCTGCTAAATGCTGGAAAATGCTTCAGTTGTTTACCACAAGGCCATGGTGAACCTGACCATGAAATGTCTAATTGAGGGCCTTTCAGATTCCTTGCTAGACGGCCCTGACATAAGAAGTAGTACCACTTGTCAACAAAGAAAATTCAGAAGTATCGGTCAATAAATATGATAGCTAAAGAAAGGAACATTTACCTTATGAGGTAGCATCTGGGTTTGCTTAGCAGTTATTTCAGCAGTTGAGTTAGCTTTAGGTGACACTGTTAACAAAAAGGGGGGGAAAAAAACAAAAAAAGCTTTAGGCTAGGAGTAATTGGAAATAAACTGTGAGTCCTATGAATTTTATAAAGCAAAAGTAATATAGATTGCATCAGTAAGGTTGTAATTACATAATTCACATTAAGATAGCAAGAATAAGGTCATTAACAAGGCATTCATCATTGTAAGAGCAACTAGCAAAGCTGATATCAGAGGTTCAACAAACACATGGAAAGTTCACACGGAGGACGGCTGGAACTATTTTAAAATGTCACTATGCACAAACTCTCACTAATATCATAAGAAATACATGCCATTATCACAATTTCTCAATAACTCCTGAAGATATGCTTTAAACAGCAACTTGGTGAACAATATAAAGGACGGGGAAACGGAAAAGTTACTACACCGGTATGGGAGACCTCAAACAGGGCCAAGTGAAACAACAATTATGTGGGGGGGGCTATATTTACTTTTTAACTTTAAATAGCATAGAAGTGACAAATGCATTGCATTAGAAGGTGCGCATGACATGATACATCAAATAATAAATACTCGGGTTCTTGTTGCCACTAAATATCAAATAAATGAAAACCTTAAATTCAGAAATGGTATTCAGAAATTTCCAGAGCTATATAAAATATCAATGTTCAACAAATTTAAACTCAATCTTTTCAAGTTCAGATATGGAAAAGAAAATAGTGGTGTACCCTTACCAAAATAAGGAATTTACCACCTAATTCATATGTAATGAACACCATAAACAGCAGTCCAATAACTAGAATACAAATTTAAAAGAAAACAATATACGATTTCTAAGACAGCAAACTTATAAGTTAACGTACTTGCATAATCTCCCAGCCTATGTTGCTTCGACAACATGGAAGTAAGCCAATTCACCACCTCTCTCCTCGATCTCCATCTGAATCCAGCTTGGACCGAGTTATCAGCACCATGGGCACTAATAAACTCCTCCGAAACAACATAAAACATATGCCTAACACTTCTTTCAGTGCCCACAACAGCAAGAGTTGATTCCCCTGAATTGTCCTTCAAGAAATAATGAACCACACGGTTTCCCCTCTCTTTTGATACATATTGCTCTTTCCACTCCACAAAATAACTCTCACCCCCAGCCATAATTGACAATTAAGGACTTGAAAAACTAAGCAGCAGCCATTAGAATCCTACTGAAACCCTAGACTAAAATAGCAAACAACAGACCCACAAGAATCCTGGAGAAGAAGTGCCTAATGCCTCACCTTTAGCAATATATTAGCTAGACAGACACAATCCTCCGAAAATTCAACAAAAATTACAAAATTCAGAATATCCAAGCTGCCTTTGACCAGCGAAGAACACCCTCAAGACCCAAAACTCAGACGAAAATGGGCGGAGTTCAATCCGAAATAAACTCCCGAAAAATAGAAGCTACGAAGATCTACTCAATTAAGTCGGATAATGGGACAAACAGATGTCTAAACCCCGCGAAATTCTTAACAAGCTTCACTACAATAAACTATTCATCCAAAATCTAAATGGGCGTCTAATAAACAGCATAAAGAAACTAAAAAAGGGGGGGAAAGTGGGTCTTGAGATGGAATTTCAGTTAAAATCAACCGGAGAAGAAGGGCATTGAAAAAAGGAAAACTGGTGCCTTATTGTGGCCGCAAAAAGGCTATCTGAGAGAGAGAGAGTTATGGTAAAAGAAAGGGGGCGTGGAGGAAAATAGTTAGAAAGGGTTAAAAGGAGAGTTGCAGGAGGTGAGAGACTTACATCGTTGTAGCTGCAGTGAGAGGGGAGGAGGAATGGAACGGGAGACGGTAGGGAAGAAGAGGGAGGGTTCAACTAACTCAACAAGGGCTAATAAAGTCCCTTCATTTTATTTTGTTTTTTTATTTTGTTTTTTGTTTTACTTATTTAAGATATTACAATTTGCATATACAACAAGTTTGCGTTTTTAGGTCATCTACAACCTATTCTGAGCTAAAATGGCAAAAAAAAAAAAAAACCATTTTTATAGTTATTTAAATAAGTAAATAAAATGTTAACTTTCATAAACGGTTACTCACTTGTAGCTTCTCCAAAGGACTAAAAATTTGAATTGGAAAGTTAATGAAACTAAATCAATTGGAGAAAGTAGAGTGTCCAGAAAGTAAAAATTCATAAAGTTATGAACTTTAAAAGAACATCATTTAAGATATATTCAGTAATATCACCTTGTATAAATAGCGGGTGAGAATAAGCCGACCAACTGCACATTTGATTACCGGTCCTCCGAGACCGACGAACCATTCAGCAGAACTATAGATTACTAACAAGTTCAGAGCACGATGACTTCGGAGTTTACACCTCAGTTTGGCAAGTTCTAAGATAAAGCTCTCGATCTAGCTTCTTCAGGTCGGAAGACAATCTCGAACTCGTAGTATGATGGTAGACTCAATAAGCAAAAGAATACTAAAAGTACATACATTTAATGTGGTCGTACACGTCATTAAATTCCTGGACATAGCTACCAACTCGGCATTTGGATACCTAGACTACAGCCAAGCTTCCGTACTCACCATTTAATTTTCTGACAGAGTTTTGAGCTGGGTATTTGGATAACAGACTTGCATCCAATTGAGCGACGAGTACAAGTCAGCGACGAGAATACCTTCCCAGTTAATTACCCTTCTTTTGTCTCATGGCATGGTGTAAGGCCATGATCTCCTAAAGTCAAGGGTTGAGTTGATCAGCCCAACAAAACACAAATTGTACCCACTATATATAGAGCACTTGGTGTAACGATAAATGGTTGGTCTCTACATTCATAACACGATCAATACACAAACATAAATACATTTAAGAGGGGAATTCATAAATTCATCCAAAAATTATCTTCTTCTTTAACATCCCAAGCATTTATTTCATGTTTCAAATAAATCAATAACATATCAAAATGGTTCTTCTATCAATTTTGTTGATCTTTCAAACCTAAAAATTTACGTCAAGTCTCATATGCACTTCGTGCACTCAACGTTTCAATCAAAGCTAGTGTCACGTTTCAGTCAAAGATGGAATCACATTTTATTTCATGTTTCAAATAAATCTAGTGTCACATTTCAGTTATATCATATGCATGTTTCAATTAAAAATGGTGTCACGCTTTATCCATGTGCTTACCCGCAATTTGTGCACTGAAGATCGACTCAAATACTTATAATTGATGTGCTATTATAAACTAGTTAAGTACTATTTTATATATGTACTATTTTTTACAATAATATTTCAACACAAACAAATTTGATTTGTGAAAACTATTTGTACAAAAATTTATATAGTTTGATCTTATTTTTTGTTACATGTAGAAAAAATATTATTTTTTCATGTTCTTCATCTTAAAACTCTACCAATTCAACTAATTGAAAGAAAAGTAGAAATTTCGAGACCCTCTTGGTTTAATTATCTAGATTTGTCACCCATTTGATTTTAGTTCCAACTTTCCCCAAATCATGCACTCAAATCAGCTTATTCTAAATTCTGAAATAATTATAAAATATATAAATAAATAAAACCACAATCTTTTTCACCTTTCATTTTTTTTCTTTTTCTAACTTAATAACATGAATCTGAACTACCATTAAAAAAAAAAAACACAAACAAACAAACATAAATCTGACTTATGATTGTCGCAGAAAAAAAGAAGGGTCTTCAAGGTAAAATAACATTGTTTTTATGCATGTAATGATTCGCAAAAGGTGAACCACATGAACGCTTGCATTTAGAGTTTTCGATCATTCTCATGCTCTACTATCATATTCAAAATCTTATGCGAAAATGTTTTACGATGTCACCATAAAACATGTATGTTCTTAAAGTATGTTTATAATTATTATTTTATACCATTGTCACAACCATCCTTATTTAACCCAATATAATACGAATATAACCTATAATTTAACCTATAAACCTGCAGTAAATTTTCTTTTCTTTTTCGAACATTATGACATCAACATCATTTCACACCTAAAAGTAACTTGTTCGTATGCGTATGTATATATAAAAGCTACCAACACACCAGCTATCCACAATCAAACTCCAAGTCAACACACAAATAATTCACAAAACAAACTTCACGCCAACAAACTAATATGTACAAGCCTTTACAACATAACATAGGATAACAACTATTTTTTTATCTCCATCCAAAGGTCTATGACTATCCTGTACGGAGGTCTAGTGACCATCTTGCCCGATACCAACTTACTTATTCATTGACCATCTTACCCGGAGGTCATTTATCTAATGACCTTCTTGCCCAGAGATCAATTGATTGTCTTACCCGGAGGCCAAATATTTAATCATTCAATGACCTTCTTATCGGAGCTCTAGTGAATATATTACCCGGATGTCATTTATTTAATCATTCAATGACCATCTTACCCGAAGCTCTAGTGAGCATCTTGCCCGGAGGCCATTTATTTAATCATTCAATGATCATCTTATCCGGAGCTCTAGTGAGCATTTTATCCGGAGGTCATTTATTTAATCACTGTCCGGAGCTCTAGTGAGCATCTTGCCCGGATATCATTTATTTAATCATTCAATGACCATCTTACTTGGAGCTCTAGTGAGCATCTTGCTCGGAGACCATTTATTTAATCATTCAATGATCATTGTACCCGGAGCTCAAGTGAGCATCTTG
Organism: Stenogyne calaminthoides; assembly: GCA_037126765.1. Lineage (NCBI taxonomy): Eukaryota > Viridiplantae > Streptophyta > Magnoliopsida > Lamiales > Lamiaceae > Stenogyne > Stenogyne calaminthoides. Next base: position 1,406,423 of record JBBCBC010000036.1, on the reverse strand, counting down.
CCGGAGGTCATTTATTTAATCATTCAATGACCATCTTACCCGGAGCTCTAGTGAGCATCTTGCCCGGAGGTCATTCATACATATACGTATAATAATATATTTTCATGTTCATGTATAATATGTTTGATGCAATGCAACATTCTATATTTCACATAACTCATATTTAATTGAACTCATATGTTCAACCCACAATAACCATGAAACTCATATGTTCATTCCATAACAATTATTGAACTCGCAAGTACATTTCATGATAATCACTGAACAATAATCAAATCTCAATGTACACTTAATACTCACATATCACCAATCAAATATAAATAATTCACAAAATACTAAGTTTATACATTATAGTTGCAGATAAATTTATACGTACCTCGAATCCGCGCAATATTGTTACCCCGAAACTCCTAAACTACCTTATCGAGCCTAACTACCACCTCGACCTCGATCTCCCCTTTCCTTCTTCTTTTTTTTTTTTTTTTTTCTTCATCTTCTTCGTTTATCGTCGGACCACTCCTCCCTTTTGTTTCTCTTCTCTCCTTTCTTACATTGAGGCGTGCGTACGTATATATCACAAATCACCACCGCCTTTGATTCTTAATAGGTAAGCATGATTCATTCATTTTATTATTATTATTATTATTATTATTATTATTATTATTATTATTATTATTATTATTATTATTATTATTATTATTATTATTATTATTATAATATTATTACTACTTTAGTAAATGCATGCTTGTGTAAGTAACGTATATATATACATATGTATTAGTTTGTTAATTAGTTGTATATATAGAGCACACAACACATAGATTTATATATTATTTTGGTTTTTTTTCTACCAAAATATATAGAGCACACGACGTATATCCTGCATATAAATAATATATATTTTGGTTTTTTTTCTACCAAAATATATTATTTATATGTAGGTATTTAATTGTCATTAATTAATTCTATAGATTTATTATTTATTATTTTCTATTTTATTTAGCACTGCTAATCACTGGGGGTATTGGTTGTGGAGTCTGTAAAAAAATTTAGACTTTCAAAGTTTGGGAGTATTCAATTCGAATTTTCAAAAATCTTTAAAATTTTTGAGGTATTCAATACGAATTTTAAAAAGTCTTAAAAAATCTTTAGGTATTCAACAGTCTATGGATTATAATACTCTATGTATTTTCTTTGATTATCTTCCAAAAATATGAATAGATTTCACTCTCCAAAATCTCTTCTAACAACCAGAGATTTTTACGTATTCTCTCAGAGAACTCTGAAGACGAAAGGTCAGAAGAAAAAAACTTCGTTGTTCTCCTGCCATCGCCATGACCCACTTTTCATCGCCGTCGTTCTCTGTTTCCTTTGGATCGATCGATGCAAATACTCACCCCAAATCTAAATCAATCTCACTAACTAGGTACTAAATTTCTATGAATTTCTAATTAAGTTTGAATCCCTATAACATGTGAAGAAGAAGTCCTAATATAATTTATAATCAATAAAAAAAAGTGTATTCCACACAAGTCTATGAAAATCCATGTAAATCAATAAAAAAAATTCAGTCAAACTCTACATGGAGTCTATGAATTTTCTAAATTCACAAACTTTTTAAAGTTAAAAAAAAAATTCAATAGAATCACAATTGAATACACCCCCCTAAATTATTTATGAGTGTCACTTAAGTTCTAATAAAACTCGATAAATTATACTAGGATTTTCTCGTCACAATACAATTAAAAGCATAATAACAACTCAATATTTAAAAAGGATTTAAACGCAAGATAAATAAGGTAGAATCACAAAAAACATATAAATAATATCGACACATAAATAATATAAAATACACGTAATGCATGAAATATATTGGCTAATTAATAGTACTAGAAGCGCGGGTATTACAATCATACTCTTCTATTATTTTTAGATATCATTCAAAATGATTGGAAAATTATTCACAATACACATTTTTTATCACATTAGAAACTGGGAAGGTAATCTGGTCTCCGATCAAAAAGGAATCGAGAAATCATCACTACCTATTACTCTGATATGTTCCACTCTCAGCATCCCACGAACGAGGATATTGACAGAATCATAGAGCATATTCTTCCTTCTGTTACCCAAGAAATGAACGACGTCCTGACTAAGCCGTTCTGCAAGGAGGAAATCTGTAAAGCTCTCTTCGATCTCAACCCCTCCAAGGCCCCTGGTCCAGATGACTTCACAGCTCTCTTCTTTCAAGACGCTTGGGATAACATTGGCGACAACATTTCCAAGGCTATTCTTAATGGCAGAGACAACTTACATAGCTGGAATCCCACTGTCATCACTTTAATCCCCAAATCCAAAGAACCCACCTCTTTAAAGGATCACCGCCCCATCAGTTTTTGCAATGTCTCCTATAAGATCGTTGCTCGTGCTATTACTAACAGATTCAGAGGCATCCTCGGGAAGATTATTGACCCCAATCAAAGTGCATTCATCCCGGGCCGCCTCATTACGGATAACATCCTCATCGGTTTTGAATGCATGCACTGGCTTTGCCATACGAAGAGTAAACAAGGCTACGTGGCCCTCAAACTGGATATGAGTAAAGCATATTGTGGGAATATACTAGCACGTAAATACGTAATACATGCGCAGCGAAAATAAATAATTCACCAACAACGAACAGTTAATTACATAAACGAGTACGAATAATCATAACGAGGAATCTTACAGTAATTCGAAAGCAGATTTCTCAACTACGATATTCATGTAATCCTCTCGTTCGGACTTGCACAGATTTGTCAGTGTTGAATCTGAGACGAAATTTGCTAGGAAAATTCATATTCTAGATTTTATGGAGAAATTAGGTTTTCTTGTAGTAATTAATGAATCTCTAGGATGTCCTATATATAAGGGAAGCCCATCTTAAAGATTATGCAATCTTTATTAGGAAGATATTTCCTAATCTTGCAAATTATATATCTTCGATATGATTTCCCTAAATATATTTTCCTACAATAATATTCCATATATTATTTTGGGATTCCTATTTAACTAAATCTTATTTAATTAAACAGTAATAATAATTAATTCCAAATTAATATATTATTAATTAATTCTCCATAAATTAAATATTCCATGGAAGGGTGCAAACGTCGGTCATGGTCAAAGTTCATCACTTCACACATATCATGCGTATTGACCTCAAATCAAAGGAGTATCACATCGCTCCCACTAACCGAGACACTCGTAGACACATATAGTGGAACTACATCAATTGGTTTCTCGGATGGGTATACCAATACCCTCTAAGGTATCTGTGTATGAAATCTTACTACACTCTCTAAGAGTATATATGACGCAGATCGCACATCAATCTCAATTGCATCATCAATATTCCATTCTTGATGATCCTTGATCGGGGCTATTTGAGAATCATGCTTAAGTCATTTGAGCTCTCACAATCTCAATGACAGCAGTGATTCATGGGAACACAGGTAAGAACAAATGCAAACAATCAAACATAATATTCAAACAAGTGTAACGCCATATATTTAATATTAAATAAATAATAATATTAAATCAAACTGAATATCATCGAGTATTATGTCCTTACAATAGATTGACTCTAGGACAATAACATTAACAATCTCCCACTTGGACTAGAGTCAATCACCTACATGTCTAACCCCTGACCATCAAATGTCTAGTGTATACATGAACACTCAGTGTTTTGGTGAAAGGATCTGCAAAATTAAATATGTGGGAATATGTTTTAATTTTATTTCTCATATCTTTATGATCTCTCGGATCAAATGATAAGCTTGGGTACATACTCTTTCTGTTTGTTGATCTCGGTTTCTTTGCTTGCGCAATGGCACCAGCGTTGTCTCAATACAACTTTATTAGACAACCGGTACTCGAAACTACCCCTAGTTCTCTTAAGAACTATAAAATTCAGACAGCCTCTTTGGGGCTTCTGATACAATAATTTACTTAGCTTATGTTGTTGAGTCCACGGTAGTTTCTTGTTTGGAACTATTCTAACTAACCGCCCCACCATTGAGAACGAAAACATAACCTGACTGTGATTTGTAATCATCTTAGTTGGATTGGAAACTTGCGTCAGCATAGCCAGTGGCAACTAGCTCTGACTGTCCTCCATAGACGAGAAAGCAATCTTTAGTACATTTGAGGTACTTCAGAATGTTCTTGACAGCAATCCAGTGAGGTTCACCCAGATTTTGTTGGTATCTACCAGTGATGCTGGCAGCGAATGCCACGTCTAGCCTAGTACAAGTCATGGCGTACATGATGGAGCCAATTGCAGGTGCATATGGTAAATCCTTCATGCGCTGGATATCAGAGTCTGTGGAAGGACAATCCTTCTTAGACAACTTAATCCCATGACATGCCGGTAGATAACCTTTCTTAGAGCTCTCCATTGCAAATCGCTTCAACACCTTATCTACGTAGGTGGACTGTGACAGCTCCAACATCCTTTTGGATCTATCTCTATGGATCTTGATCTCTAAGATATAGCAGGCTTCACCAAGATCCTTCATCATGAAGCTCTTTGATAACCAATCTTTCACCGACTGCATAAGCGGGATACTGTTTCCTATAATCAATATGTCATCGATATATACGACTATGAAAAATAATATTTTTTCCGCTGCATTTACGATAAATGCATGGATCTTCCAAATTTCTGAAGAAGTCAAAGGATTTGACAGTTTCATCAAATCAGATATTCCAACTCCTAGAAGCTTGCTTCAGTCCATAAATAGACCGTTTAAGCTTGCACACAAGATTAGATTTTGTCTTGGATATGAAACCTTCCGGTTGAGTCATAAACACTTTCTTGTCAATGTTATCATTGAGGAAAGTTGTTTTGACATCCATTTGTCAAATCTCATAATCGAGGTGTGCTGCTACCGCAAGTAAAATTCGAATGGACTTGATCTTAGCAACAGGTGAGAAAGTCTCGTCATAATCAATGTCTTCCCGTTGACTATAACCTTTCGCCACCAACCTAGCCTTGTAGGTTTGTACCTTCCCGTTTGCATCAGTCTTACGTTTGTGGAACCACTTGCAACCTATGGGTTTGACCCCTTTTGGTAATTCAACCAAGTCCCAAACTTGATTGGTGTACATCGAGTCTATCTCGGATTTGATGGCTTCATGCCACTTCTCTGAGTCAACATCTAATATTGTCTCAGTGTAAGTTCTAGGATCGTCTTTATCCGGGATCTCCACATCATCATGTTTCTCTACGAGGAAACCATAATATCTAGTGGGCGGATTACAAATCCTAGTAGACTTAGGGAGTTGTGGTTGTGCAGGCTGTACATTTTGATCGTGAAAATTTTGTGGTGCATTGATTTCACACAATGCCCGGAGAGGCCTCAAGAGCTACACTTCCAGATGCCTCTTGGGCGAGAGTTTGAACTATGATGTTTTTATTCAGCCCACTTGGAGTTTGTTGCGAAGGCAATGCAACTCCGATTACGCTCCCACTGGTTGAAAGAGGATCACTTAGTGAGAAATTTCCACCATGAGAGGTGTTGAATGCTCCCACTGATTCCTTGTCATGTTTCTTTGACAAGTTATCAGCTTCTTGGTTAAAATGTGGTTCTTGAATTTTTTCAAGTTCTATCATCTTACGACCTTGTTCCTTAAAGACATAGTCTTCTTAGAGGAACTTGGCCTGCCTAGAAACAATTACTGTTTGTTTCTCAGGTAGATAGAAGTAATATCCTCTAGTTTCCTTAGGATATCCCACAAAGTAACCATTTTCACCTTTTGATTCCAACTTATCAGTGAGCATTTTCTTCACAAACTCGGGGCAACCCCACATCTTGAAGTGTGAGAAAGTTGGCTTCTTGCCATGCCATAATTCGTATGGCATATGCTCAACTGATTTGGATGGAATCATATTCAGAATGTAGATTGAGGTTTGGAGCGCATATCCCCATAAGAATGTTGGAAGAGAGGAAAAGCTCATCATGGACCTTACCATGTCTAACAGGGTTCGGTTTCTCCTTTCGAAAACCGCATTCATTTGGGGTGTTCCGGGAGGAGTTCATTGTGATTGGATTCCATGTAACTTCAAATAATCAGTGAACTCATGGCTAATGTATTCTCCTCCTCGATCTGATCGAAGAGTCTTAATACTTTTACCAAGATGTTTCTCTACTTCAGCTTTATACTCTTTGAATTTCTCAAAAGATTCAGATTTGTGTCTCATAAGATACACATATCCGTATCTCGAGAAAACGTTAGTAAAAGTGATGAAGTAACAGAAGTGGCCCCTAGCTAGAGTGAGCAATGGTACACATATATCACTGTGGATCAACTCTAGAACTTCTTTGGCATGCACTTCTTTCTCAAAAAGGGTTTATTGATCATCTTGCTCATGAGACAAGATTCGCAATCTCCATAAGACTAAAAGTCGAATGGGGTTAAGTAGTCTAACTTTCTTAACCTTGCAATTCTTTTCTCGTTTACATGATCAAGTCTACAATGCCACAAGTAAGTCGAGTTTTCATGATTACTAAGTTTGAGTCTTTTATTTTATATATTAAGAACATCATATCCACAATGCAACAAATACATGTTGTGAGTAGTAGAAAGAACTAGATGACAATCATTAAGTTCTAATCTAAAATCAAAGGGTAAGTCTAACACATAAGTCCGACACGTTCAGTAGCAACTCTTGCTCCGTTTCCACATGTAAGACGACTTCACCCGCCCTAACTGCCCTAAGACATATTAGCCCCTTCACATTCGTACAAATGTGAGAGTCGCATCCGGTATCCAATACCAAGCAGTTAGTGCTATTAGTGAACATGTTTATCTTAATAACAAACATACATGTTCTAGTGCTATAAGCACCCAAAGGCCTTTTTTTTTCAAAGAACCGTAACCTTCGGTCCTTTCTTTTGGTGCCCTCTTCTACTTCTGAGAGGCACACATCCTTGTCTACCCGCTCCTTCTTTTGAACACCATCTCAGTGATAGTGAACTCAAAAGTCTTGAGTACGTTGTGAAGTTCAGGGCATGGTCGCATCCATCTTATTCATATTGTAGTACACAATGAAGCTAAAATATGAACCCAGTAGTGAATGGAGGATAGCATAAATGAAAACGTTGGTCCTTTAGCTCAATGCCTAAATTACCAAGTTTCTCAATTAGGCATATCATCATTAGCATATGAGGTGAAATCTTCCCTTTTTTAGCTAACCGGCATTTGATCAAATCTCTCATCACTTCATAAATCTCAGAATGAGATTCAGAATCAAAGAGATCCTTCAGATGCTTGAGCATCTAGAAGGGACTCATTTTCTCATGTTGCTTTTATGCAATTAAGAGTCATCTTGAAAGAACATCACACAATCGAGTCCGGTAAGCATTCTTTTGATGCTTCTTCCGAAATCTTCGTCAAACGTGGTTGCCTCGGGGAACCAAATCTTGAGGGGTAATCGGATTGACGTGTCCAACACGTCTTTCAATCTTTTTTGCCTTAACACCAAACACATGTTTTGATCTTGGGTCCGGAAAATTTGGCCTAGCCAATTTTGTTTGTTTCCAAAACACATCTCAATAACAGTTATACATTTCAACTAACCAAGAGAAATAAAATAAAATAAAATAAATGGGAGTTAAACACATAATTCCTATGATCAATATTTAGCAATCAAAATAAACATGACCTTTCTTTTGTAATTATTTTGTCTCCATTATTTTCACATATTCAACGACCTAATTGGAAGAATACGAATTTATATCTAATATAAATTATAATAGACTAGGATCGACATTCCTATTATTACAATATCTGCTTGGGCTGATTACTGCAATAATAGAACTGGTAGGTTCCAAACCAATTACAAAATTGCAATTCCTAGTTGATTGAACCAAGTTCAATCTGATGCCCCTTGACATTCGTTTCTCTGCTTGGGCTGGTGAAACAAAGTTAAGTTGATTTACAACCATCAAGCGGTGACACTTCGTGTCCCTATAAAAATCACGTTAGATGTAGATCTGAGCAAAAGACTTGAGCCTTAAATACTCAATAGAATGAAATCTCCGGTTTACTTTTAATTTTGATGGAAGACATCGTTCAATATAATGAAAATTATATTTTAGTGAGAAAGTTTTAAAGGCGGAGTATTAATTGCATAATCGAGATCCAACATGTTAATCTACATCATATTTGAGCAATTATTGGGCGTCGCCAACCCAAACATAATTTTATACGGACTAACACTTATATGGGCGCCGTCTACCCAAACAATTAATACGATCCGATAATTATTAGGTGCCGCTTACCCAAACAATTATAATGCGGACTATAAATGCATTAACAAATTAAATCGAATTTAAAATAAACAAGTTAACCAAATGGAATTTAATAACCTTTTAAAACGAATTTTAAAATCCAATTTTAAATTTAATTTTAAAATTATTAAACTTCAATAATTAATCCAATTAATTATAAATAAAATCCAGTTTTATTACAAATTTTAAAATTAATCATATTAATTTTTAATCAAATTTTAATTATTTAATTGTCGATGTCATTTCCAAAATTGCACCGAAGGGCCTGTTCCAAATCAAATTTACAAAACAGACTCCGCCATCACCGCCCAAATTCGACATCATCTAATCTGTAATTCAAGGCATCCGTCCCCTCAATTTCGAATCCAAAACCAAATCAGTTGTACCAACAACATCATTCAAGCACTAATTAATCGAACTAATCCAATTACTTCGAAAATTAGGGGTTTTCAGAATCAAAATCAATGCCAGTTCAATAATCGTATCAACATAGACGAACTAGTGAAGCACACAGGTCGGATTAGCAACGAAGAAACAACGGAAATAACCAGTGGTCGGTTCGTGTATAGGCGCTAGTCGCACACGAGCGACTCACCGCCGCGAGTACAAAAGACCCGGGTTGGGTGCGCGCGGAGCCGTGACCCTTCAATCGGACTAGTTCAAAGCCAGAGTAAGTGGAACAGTCGATTCGGCGGCGTGCCGCCGCTGGTTTTTCTCGATTTCGGTGGCGCACCATCTTGAATTGCATCAGGACAAACACGACGGTCAAGCCCCGACGATGTTCAAGCATAGACGACACAAATCGGGATGAATCGGTGGCGCACCACCACGAATCGAAGCGATTAGAGGGCGCACCGCCGAGAAAAGAGACAAGATCAGAGACATCGCAATGAGGGTGAGCAGCGCCGCCGCGGATCAAATCCGCCGTACAGCACCGATGCAGACTCGCGCAAACGGCGCGAGTTGCGGCGCTAGGCCGCCTACTCGAGCGCCGTCGTGGGTCGCTCGCAAAGTTGGGAGACGCGAACTCGGGGCCAAAAGGGGGCGACGAAGGGAATTCCCAGAAAACCCTAGAGTCGCATGGTGAGGACGAGCCAACAAGACCAAAAATAACAAGGGGTGCGGTTTTGTCAAACAAACAGCCGCACCCGGTTTCAAATTAAAAAAAAAAAAAATTTTAAAACCAATTCAATTATGCACTTAAGAACAAGAGCATGAAGCTCTGATATCATTGTTGGAATATACTAGCAAGTAAACACGTAATACATGCGCAGGGAAAATAAATAGTTCACCAACAACGAACAGTTAATTGCATAAACGAGTACGATTAATCATAACGAGGAATCTTACAGTAATTCAAAAGCAGATTTCTCAACTAGGTATCCACGTAATCCTCTCGTTCGGATTGCACAGATTTGTCAGCGTTGAATCTGAGACGGAATTTACTAGAAATTTTTCTATTCTAGATTTTATGAAGAAATTAGGTTTTCTTGTAGTAATTAATGAATCCCTAGGATGTCCTATACATAGGGGATGCCTATCTTAAAGATTAAGCAATCTTTATTAGGAAGATATTTCCTAATCTTGCAAATCATATCTCTTAGATATGATTTCCCTAAATATATTTTCCTACAATAATATTCCATATATTATTTTGGGATTCATATTTAATTAAATCTTATTTAATTAAACAGTAATAATAAGTAATTCTAAATTAATACATTACTAATTAATTCTCCATAAATTAAATATTAAATTCAAATTAATACTTAATCAACCAACTATAATCCATACAAGGGAATTACTTGTTGTGTGACCCATAGACCCTCATATATCGAGCGATTAGTCAAACTAACAGTCTTAATTGAACCCTAGACAATAAATCAGACATTCTCAATATATGAGGTACGTTGCGAGAAACGTGCAACTACCTGTATTTGTAACATGGTCTATTGTGATATCTTCCTTTCATTACCGAATACTCAATTAGCCTTGAACATGATGAAGTGTCTATTCAAATAACTTAATCATATTATCTCTAATCACTAATTTATCACTTATGTCACACTTGGCCACAAAGTCCAAGTTGACGTGCATTGGCCAATGACTTTGATCAAATTATGATGAGAAGATGAGTATTCTCTCTAAATCCACTTTGAGGAATGAAGCCTATTCTTGGCTCAACTACCACGCACATGCACTTTGTGATGAACCCAATCCAAGCCATATCTACCCATGGAAGGTTGCAAGCGCCGGTCATGGTCAAAGTTCATCACTCCACACATGTCGTGCGTATTGACCTCAAGTCAAAGGAGTATCACATCGCTCCCACTAACCGAGACACCCGTGGACACATATAGTGGAACTACATCAAACGGTTTCTCGGATGGGTATACCAATACCCTCTAAGGTATATGTGCATACATCATGAGATACCTAGTATCTCGTAGTAAGTGAGATCTTACTACACTCTCTAAGAGTGATGCAGATCGCACACTAATCTCAATTGCATCATCAATATCTCATTCTTAATGATCCTTAGTCGGGTTATTTGAGAATCATGCTTAAGACATCTCACAATCAAACACAATATTCAAACAAGTGTAAAGTCATATATTTAATATTAAATATACAATAATATTAAATCAAACTGAATATCATCGAGTATTATGTCTTTACAATAGATTGTCTCTAGGACACTAACACTAACACATACGACCGAGTCGAATGGGGTTATCTTAGGTCGCTTATGCTCAAGATGGGTTTCGACTCTCACTATATTAACCTTATTATGAAATGCGTCACGTCAGTCACGTATTCCTTCAAAGTCAATAGCAGTATAACTGATCAAATCACTCCTTTAAGAGGATTTAGACAAGGGGACCCCATTTCCCCCTATCTCTTCGCTTTATGTTCTCAGGGTCTCTCTTCCATGATCAACTCCTATGCTAATAATGGCTGGCTCCATGGAATCAAAGTCGCTCGTAGTAGTCCCATGATCACCCGTCTCTTTTTTGTTGATGATAGCCTGATCTTCTTCAAGACGTCTAAGGAGAATTGTGACGCCATTAAAAATTGCCTCATCTCCTACGAAAAGGCGTTCGGGCAACTGGTTAATTTTGACAAATCGGCCATCACCTTTAGTGAAAACACTCACAAAGACAACATCCAATACACCAAAGACTACCTCCATATGCAAATTTGCCAAGGACACAATCTCTATCTTGGGCTCCCAACCTTCACGACCCGTAGCAAAGACTCAAGTTCGGATATCTCCGAGACAGAGTAGGCAAAAAACTTGAGGGTTGGAAGAACCATTTTTCTCAGATGGTGGACGAGAAGTCCTCCTTAAGGCTATTGTACAAGCCATCCCCACGTACGCCATGTCCTATTTCTGAATTCCAACTACAATAAGTGGCAAAATCGAAGGGATGTGCGCCAGGTTTTGGTGGGGAGCCAAGTCAAATGACAAGAAGATTCACTGGAAGAACTGAAAAACCTTCACTAAGCCTAAATCAGATGGGGGTATGGGCTTTAGAGACCTAATTACCTTTAATAAATCTTTACTGGCCAAATAGATTTGGAGAATGATTATCTACCCAGACTCTCTTGTTGCTAAAGTTTTCAAAGGACGCTGCTTCAAACACACTGACATCATGAACGTTTCTATTGACTCCAATCCCTCCTACGTTTGGCACTCCATTCTTTTGAGCAAGGACATTATATCGAAAGGTCTCCTTTGGAAAGTGGGAAATGGCAAGACCATCCATGCTAGAAGAGATGCTTGGATTCCCAACCTTGTTGAGGGCAAAATCTCTTCCTGTGTTTCGTATGATAGCAATGTTAAAGTCAAAAACCTCATGCTACATTCTCACTCTTGGAACGTCTCTAAGCTGAAGGACCTCTTCTTGCACTTCGAGGTCGAAGCCATTAAGCGGGTTCCTATAGCTGACCGCACTATCGAGGTGCGACAAAAATAAATACTCTCTCCTACTCTACTAACTCGTAGTAGTGATAAGTAAGGAGTCGATCCACATGAAACGTGAAAATAATTAATGTGTTAATTGTACGAATTTATAGGGACAAACATGCAACATGAAAAAGGGGATGTGTTTTGGACTGGATTTCTAAAACTACTAAAACAAAAATCAAATAACTAAAATAACAAATAAAATCAATTAATAAAAAGACATTCCAATTCACAGTTCATTCATCCATTGTATTTTGACTTTCCTAATTAAACGTATCGTTTGCTCCACTTTACTCTTAAACTAATGACCCTCAATAAACAACAAACTCTGTTTATCGATTTTATCCCTTAATTTTATCCAATTGAAATAAACTCTTCAATGAACCTTTTTAACTGAAGAGTCTAGATGCGATCTAAATTTAATTCAGTAAAAGCATTATTCTCTAGGATAAAGGTCAAATAAATTCCTAAATACGCAAGTTCGATTCGAAAGAATTTAATTTATATCACCCTAGCAAATATTACTAGTTGTTACCAATTTCATATACACACAATAATTACGGATTATAAAATACGAACTAACAGCCATGCAAGAATAAAATAACAAAGGTGATCAATCTATATTAATTGTCCAAATATGCAAGAATTTAAAACAGATGATATAAATAATTTGAGAATAAGAGTGTAAAAAACGATATTGAATTTAATTATTATTCATCAAAACACAAGTTCAGAAATCCACGAAATTGAAATAAAATTCTAAACAAAAAAATAAATCAAGAACAAACTCTATCTCTCAATCTCCAAAGTGGCGTCTGCCTTCCTCCCGAATTCTTATTTCCTAACTATGTCGGCGAACTGGAGGTTAGTAATCTTAGGCATGAATCACTCTTTCTCTCACTTGTTGTTCACATACGTGTGTTATTCTAAAAAACCATTGGGCTCTTTTCTTTTGTGGGCTGATTTAATTGGGCTTCTGCTACGAGGAACACTTAGAGTTGGGCCTTTTTTGCATGAAAATTTTCCATGGGATTTTATCTCCAAATCAATACTCCATAAAAGACACCTAGATGCACTAAGAAATATAAGAATAGATCAAGCGTGGAATAATACCATCAAAACTCAAATAAGTAATTAATCGTGTCATCTTAATACAAACGAGTTCAATAAATTGCACTATAATATATTAAAACATGCATAATTTACTACTTACCAATAACCCTTAATCCCCACCAAGACACCCGATACTGAAAATTCGAAAAGAAAGGCAACTACACTGTGAAATCCGGGTATCGGAACTACCTTGCCCACCACCAACCTCTTCCACCCCAAGACCTGGCGGGCCCCACTTGTTCACCCCCCACGATTTGGCCCAGAATCTGGAATCTCCACATCCCTCCCAAGGTCAAAATTTTTAGCTGGAAGGTGGCTCATGATGCAATCGTCACGGAAGCAAACCTTGTTCTTCACTAGGGGTGAAAACGGATCGGATACGGACGAATAGTCCTTATATCGTATCCTAAACCATATTTTTTTCTCGAATTCGGGGTCGGATACGGAAAAGTCGGATTGGGATATGAATTTGGAATATTCAGTATACGGATTCGGGACGTATATCGGACGAATCCGGGCCGGATTCAAATAATTATAATCGGATAATATATTTCAAATGAAAATCATCAAAATGTGATTGAAACACATAAAAAAACTACCTATGCAATATTTCATAAAAGTTCTAATGCAAATTATAAAAATTATATCTACTGCTAATAATATGAAACTAAAAGTTATATCCTTCGTAATCATCACCACTTCAGCACAACATAACGCCTAATAATACATATATAATATTATACTGAACTTTCAAATTGAGACTACAACACCACACTTTTCAACAAGCCATTAACTATGAATCTGGAATTAGAATTTAACTAAGTATAAGCACGACTTAAAGCCTCTTTAATTAATCGAGATGTTAGAATAAAGAAGGGAGAAGAGCAAGCAGAAATTCTCGATCTTATGGTTTCATAATTAAGAAGCAAATAGGAAAAATACATTTAGTTTTCGACTATTTTCTTAATAAAATTACATAAGTATTAAGTACTAATATTATGTTATTATATATATATTAATATAAAATATAAAATAAAATATGTCGCTGGGCTCCTCATTCGAGTGGGAGACCCAAATTCGATTCCCTTTGGAAATGAATTTAGAGTTATGGGAGTTATATGGTGGATTGGTAATTTCGTAGAGTATTTGGGTGCTTGGTGTAGTAACTACTAACAACTAACTTTGTCCGATAAAAAAAAATTAAAAAAATTTATTTTTTTTAAAAAAAGTTTAATAAAAAAATCCGGGTATCCGAATTTATTATCCGGATAATATCCGATAAAATATGAGAAAACTCGAATACGGTCGGATATTATGTATTCCGAATCCGAGTCCGAATCCAAAGTCAACTATCCATATCCGAATCCGTATCCGCCTGGATACTAGTTTTTTATACCGAATTTGATACCAACTGGATACGGTTCCAAATCGGTCGAGAAATATCCAATCCGCTTTCACCCCTATTCTTCACCATGTGCCTTGTCCTCCCAAGTGCGTTCTTTTGTGGCTTTTATTGGGCAGATATTAATCACTCTATTTTCTTTTGTCAGGTCGTTAAACAGGCCTGGAAAGTCATGGAGTGGTGGCCTATTATCAAGATTCCAAATCCTCCCCGGATGGGAATTTACTCACACTTCGCGCCCCGCGCCTTGAACAACAAGACCTTGAGAGGATCTGCATGAAGATGTGGGGGGTCTAGAAAGAACGATGCGCTCTCACACACAAACCGGAGATCCTGAATAACATACCGCCACCGCCTATCTTGGCAAACTGGATAGGTTTCTTTCTTGATGCCTTCAGATCGACCAGACTCCACCTCAACCACAGTGCTCAACCGCTCACAAAGTACCACCCTTCGGATGGCTTCAACGAGTCCACCCACTTTTCGCTGATGGTCGACGCGGCTTTTAATGACCCGTCCTTTGAGTATGCGACGGGCTTCGCAATTTTCGACCCTGGGGAAAAACTCTGGGCAGCCGGCTATCAAAAGATACACCCCCCGAGCACTGTTTTGGCCGCTGAGCTCAAAGCCATTCTTGATGACATCACTTTCTGGCTCAACAGAACTCCAGACACTGTTCGTATTTTCTCCTACTCAATCGACGCCATTCATGCTCTGACGGATTCTACATACAACGGAGTTGAAGAAAATTTCATCCAAGAAGCACAAAATTCCATTACAAACGCCTCTGTGATAGGTGTTTGGTATTGCCCGCGAGCCAACAACACCACGGCTCATAACCTAGCTAAGATCGCAATCAAATCTCCCCTCCCTCAAGCTTGGGTGGGCGATGATATTCCTAGATATTTATTGTCTCCTGCTCTAGATTGCTCTTCTTCATGATTTATCTGTAGAGCACGCTCAAAAAGAAAAAAAAAACTCCTATGTCTTCGAAACGTGTCCCATATATAATAATGGCTAACTAGTTTAGCAATGGAAGAATCCCCATATGACAGGGATATCCACATCCAATCGAAGAGTCATGACTATGATAAAATTGATATCGCACCTATGTATTCATTCACCACATGTTTTTACTTTTTACAAGCATAACACAAAAGTCTTGAACTATCAATTTTTATTTAAAAAAAAAATTAATTAATTTTTATTTTAAATTTTTTTAAAATTATACGTATATTTTATTTTATAAGGTTTCTAAACTATTTTTTTATTTTAAAAAATTATTAAACTATATTATTCTTGTTTCATAAGACTTTTTTTGACAGTCCGTTAAGTATGATTTTTTTGTTAGAGTTTGATCATAATTGTTATTTGGAAATAACAACATTGATTGATCGAAATTTGTGGAAAATATTAGACTGACTTAACAAAATTTATGATTTTTGTTAGGAGGGATCTCATGATTTACAAAAATTATATAATTTAAAAGCTTTAACAAAAAAAAATCTTTTGAAATAAAAGTTAATAGTTTAGGCATTTGAATGCATTATGTTTTTTTTACAATAATCAATCACAAATTTGATTTTATTGAATAATAATTATAGAGTAATGTACTTTGGTTACACATGTTGCACCATACAACAAATAAATAATTAATATCGTTCAATAACAATAATTAATATTAAGATCATAGTATTAAATATTATAGATACTAGTTTATATGAATAGTGATATCAATTTATAGGTGTAATGATATGAGTTTCATATTATGAACAAATTTCACAAGAAAGTTTGTGCGTAACAGAAAGAAGAAGAAATTACCGTAGAAAAAACTAACACGTTATAAGACCTCGATTAGTAGGCCATTATAACCCCTAAAAAGGCTGAATCACTAATTTAGTAAACTGATTGATAGGCTTTATAAGAAACAGGCCGACCAGGCCGACCCAGCCTTTATCGGCTGACCCGCCACTAATTATGTTACGAATCACTGTTCACAACTACATTATTAATACCACCAACTTGGTGGTATTTTTTTAAAGTGACTTCTACAGTAATCTATATTACATATTTACCCTTTTATACTATTCATATGTTAAACCGACTTGTTGCTTTTTCTTCCACCGATAGACGCCGCCGCTGCCTCATGAAGGAGGCCGTCTCCGCCCGGAGATATCGACGTAGAATTCGGCGATCCTCATGAACCCGGCGACATAGCCCGGAGACATCGCTAAGTCTACTGGATTTTGGGCCGCGCAGATCCTCATGAACACCGCCGTCTCCGCCGCCACTGTCCTATAAGCTCCGATCAATTACTGCCTGCGCGAGAATTCCGGCTTGCTGCTTTTCCTCATCTTCACCCCCTTCCTCGAGAAAAAAAGGTATGCAGAGATCTGGGTATTGTGGTGAATTTTGATCTGCAATTGAGTTTCTTCAATTGGGTATTGTGGTGAATTTTGATCTGCAGACTAGATTTTGATCTGGGTATTGTGAATTTTGATTTTGCATTGTGAATTTGATTATTAATTTGCGGATTAGATTTTGCAGCATTGTGAATTTGATTATTTGATTTTGCAGCATTGTGAATTTGATTTCTTGCGGATTAGATTTTGCAGCATTGTGGTATTGCAAGTATAAATGTGAATTTGATCATTAATCGTGGTAGCCTGCAGACTTTGGAAATTGTATGGAAATTGTATGAATGCTTCTCTTGATCGAAAAAATGTATCTGGGCTATTCCATGTTCATGAATTTTGCTTTTCTGCAATTTTTTTTGATGAAATTGAGTATGAATGAAGGATAAATTGGTTTTTTATACATGTTAATTAGGTTTTTAATATTTTATATCAATTTAATACCTTCTATCAATCAACATATAATATTTAACACACTTTTTTTAGTAAGTCATATCAATCAATATTATAGCATTTCTCCTCTTTAAAGTAGTCTTGACATTAATGTTATAGCAATTTCAAAAGTGGCGACAAATCGGGGTCTGAATGTGTTAGAATAAATGAGAAAAAAAGTTTTTTAGTCCCATAATTTATGCACTGTCCATTTTTCGTCCCAAAAAATTTAATGTCCAATTTTAGTCCCATAACTAAATGGAATGGTCTCATTTTCACCAAAAAATTGGAAAAAAATGTCATTTTCGGTCTTATGCAAGTCACGTGCCGGTAAAATTTAGTTCTTACTTTTACTGATTTGAAATTTTAGTTTTGATTAGATTTATTGGATTATTTACACATGTGTAGTTTAATTAATTGAATAACGTAAAAAAATAAAAAAGAAATAAATAGTCAGCGTTCACGTCATCGAGAGTATAGAGAACCCCCAAATTTTATCAACACATGACTTACACTTCATCAAAACGGTGTTATTCGCGTTTTTCGGCAAAAATGAGACCAAAATTGGACACTCAATTTAGTTATGAGACTAAAATTGGACAACTAAAATTTTTGGAACAAAAAATGGACAGTAAATAAGTTATGGGAAAAAAAAAACTTTTTTTCCCGAATAAATGACAACTTTGATAACTTCATCGCAAGTATACACAAACTATTTGTTAGTTGCGAATATGACAATTTGGCAAAATCAACATCTTATATGAAAAGATCCAGCTGTGGTCTCAAAATCAAATGCAGCAGATGACTTAACTCCTCCTCCGAATCTTTTTCAGATTCTTTCTTTATTTCAGATTTTTATGAAATAGTTTTTTATTACTATTTAAAATGATAAAATAATTTTAAGAAATGCTTATGACAGAGGAGGGGTAAGACTATCATACCTCACCTTAAAAATCACTTTATTATTTCAAATACTAATAAACAACTCGCACATAAAAACACGAGCAAAAAGTAAGTGTGCTAAGTCTTTTGAGACGGAGGGAGTATATATTATGTTAAATTATAATATCAAAGTGGGAAGACTTGTATTTGATTTCGAAAGTTTCCAACTGCAACTAGTCGAATGTGGAATTATTTTATCAATAAAATCAGACCAATTCTATCATATTGAATATGATCAAATTGGGCAAAGCATGGAACTCTGCAACATTGTAATTCAATACCACTACGTGACAATTTCCGTCAAAATATATATGACAAAATTTAGTATTAAAATTTTCATATATGAAAAAACTTTAATTTACAATTAAATTCTGTAAATGGTGAAGGTAAGACAAAATTGAGTGGTTCATGGTTCACTCGGCCCAAGTGATTTATGATTCATCCGGCCCGAATAGATCATAATTTAGGGTTCATTATTTAGTGTTTAGGGTGTAGATTGTTGATTTAGTGAAATTTTATAGATTTTCATACATGAAAATTTTCACACTAGACCTACTTGACAAAACTTGTTTGCAGCTAGTAAGTTCTTGTAAAGCCTCTAATTTTTAAATCAAATTTATTTATTATATGTATTCGAAATTTATTCCAAAATATCATACTAATTACGTAAAAAATTATAAATTATTCATTCATCACAAGTTTTAATAAAATAAATGTTTTAAAAGTATTCATCTCTATCTGTGTGGTAAAATGCAGATTTTTTTACAAGAGATTCAAATCTGTAATTTTTCTTACTAAAGTTAATATTGCTTCCCTATAAATCGAGGGCTCTAATGTAAACTCAAAACAAACTGAAATATGTATAAGTCCATCTCACAGTTTTCAAATTACAATAATTTACTTTGTTTTTTTACATGTTTCGTATGAAGAAATCGTTTGATTTTTGGGAACCCAACGAACACAATTTACCTAGAATTTGAAAGAGGTTCTTGAAAAATTAAGTGAAAAAGCAAAGAGATTCATGGAGAAACCATCGAATACAACTTACTGATTGATCAATAACGTGATGAAAAAAAGTTCATACCCGACAATTTATGAATGACATGATATATTTATTTATTTTATTTGCATATTATATTTAATTTTGATAAATGGGATCCGATTAAGCTAGTTTCTTGTTCACCCCAATATTGTAACATTTTACCAATGAAAGGATTGCACTAGAGGACATTACTATGTTACTATGAATATTTCCGCATCAGGATTTGAATTTCTTATTTTAAGCAAATGTCACATCTCTTGAAAAAATTACTAAAACCTAACAAACATTTGCATTTATGTTTTGATGGGTTATAGTTTGACTTATATTTTCGAAAATCAGGATGTGACAGTTTTCATCGGACAAAATTCAAAATTCAATTAATTCTTCGATTCATACCTAAAATTTTCACAATTTTTTGGGAGAACAATTTCTTAACACATGTTATAATATACATATAAAATAAATAAAACCTGTACAAATATTGGTGTAAAATTTTAATTTTGTTCTTTTCTTTTTAGTATCACTCTCTTTAAAGATTCAAAAAGGAAATGTACCAAAGAAAGAGAGAACCAGCTGCGAAGGAAAAAAAAGAATGTAATGACAGCATAGCACAAAAATCTGTATCTATATTTAGAAGCATATGAAGCCAGAAAAATGCAATGAGCTAATCCCAGATCATAACAACTGCAATAACAGCAACCCCAAACAAGACAGCCAAAAACCTGTTGTGTGGAGTATCCAACGAAACAGCCTTCTGAGGCTTGTACCCCTTCGACAGCAAATGATTTATCGAAACATAGATGAACACCCCACAAGCTAAACCCATAGAGATAGCATAAATCCAATCTGCAACAGAACCCTGAGTCGTGGCATCGATTATAATTCCGATTGCTACACCAATGGGGCTTGATATTGCGAATGCAAATGCGTAAGCTGCACTGGATAGGAGGGGTCGGTCTGGGATCATTCTGAGGAGGGCTATTCCCATTGCGATTGCAGCGAATATTTTGTGGAGGCAAACGGTCCATAGAGCTCGCCAGGCTTCTGCTTTCGTCTCTGCTACTCCGATTGCAATTCCCTCAAACACGGAGTGGAAGCATAGTGCACCTATTAACAAGATGCTATCGCCTAGTGAAGTGGCGGTTGTTAGAGAAGCTTTTGTGAAGTGGCTGTGGCCTTCGACGGTTCTATCCTGATATAAAGAAGATGCTATGATGTGAGCATTTCATCAAAACAATTGGCAACATATACTTAGGGGACGTTTGGTTCAAATTCTTTAATGTGAATGGTAATGAGAATTATCGAATAAAGAATTGGAATATGATAATTATATTTTTAGTGTATTGCTCTAATCATGTAATAAGTTGAGATAAAAAAGATTGTTCGTTAGTGAAATGATTGAGGAGAAAAATTTATAAGGCTAGATAATCAAAATGGGGGTAATTAGTAACTTATTTCGAGTCTCATTACCTCATTTGATTATCTTTTATTTTCATTATCCATCACAATTACCCTATATTAATTTCCAATACCATTCTCATTGAAGAATATGAACCAAACACCCCTTAATTGGTGGCATAATGTGAAAATTTAAGGAAATCATTTCACCTGTGACTTTGAATCTGCAGATAGTCCATTGCTGTTGACTGTTTCATCACGAGTATGTCCTGAGAAAATAAAGATTATGAACATTACGATTCTGTGATACCATACGAGTAGACAATTTTATCAAACACGGGATTGGGACGAGGTTATTGTGACTGCATAATTCATGATATTTATTCCATGTTGATCATACAACTATCGAAACAACATTGGAAGAAACTCCAACAAACAAGGATCGGAATCGATTGTCACAATATTACACCAATCAAATAAGAATACGACATAGCAGTTTGCAATTAAGCCTGTTCTGCAAAATAGTATAAGAAGAGTATCCCTGTATATATGCATATAAATAGGATAAATCATGGCCAATTTCAGTTTTTTTGGTAATTTAAAATCAGATATCCCATCGAATTCATTGACAAGAACATATCACCAAGAAGCTAGCTAACATGTTTTTCAGAATTAAATATAGATTGGTTCCTTCAAAAGCTAACACAAATACACAATAATTCATGGCAAAGGCACCAAACGCCAAATCAAAAAGTGGAAAGGAGTCTTTGTCTTCTTCAAACTTAATCTTCAACCAAACTAGTCAAATTATGTCATACAAACTAAATAAGTAACAATTCTAATTGATCAACTGCACCTTACTATTAAATCCCCCAAAAAAACAGAAAAAAGAGCTTCATATCATTAAAAACAAAAAAATTGAAGCACTAATTACAAAAAATAAGCATACCTTGAAGCTCAACATCATGATTTGAAGAATCTTTTCCATAAACATAAGAAACAATGCAATCCGCCCACATGGTGAGCAAATATCCAGCACTGGCGAGCATGAAAGCAAAGGGGTATTCCTTTTCGGTCAAATCCCCAAAAGTCTCATTCGAATCACTCAAAAAATGCATCAAGGCCGTTCCCAAAAATACCCCTCCTGCAAATTGCGTCCCAAATACCAAAAAGCCCTCGTTCCATTTCATAAAGTAGGGCGACATGCCTCCAACAAAAGTTCCCACGAACACTAGTATTAGGCACCATATTTTGACCAGAATCAAGGACCGAGCCCTCAGATTCGGCTTCTCCGACGGTAATTCCGAGTCTGCGTCGGCATCAGCGCCGCCGCCCATGAGAAAAAGGAGGAGGGGGAGGAGGGTGAAGAAGAGAAGGAAACGAGGCATGGGGTTGGGGATTTGGAGAACATAGTCCGCATTTGTTGGATTTGAATTATATATAGAGAGAATGGAATTGGATAGGTGGTATTATGGTAGAGGAGAGAGAGAAAGGAAAGAGACAGGGATGGGGGAATATAGCAGAGGAGTGTGTGACTGTGTGTACTGCAAAACGATGAAACATAATCACAAGAAGAAAATGTACTTCAAAATTAAGAGAGAGGTGCAGTAAAACAGAAACAAAAAGCCAAAACTGGGAGGATCAATCGGCTCAATGGATTAACATTTATCAACTTGTTTTACCATGGGAAATCGCTAGTCGGGCTAATTATAATCTCTTAGCGCCTAGACCGTCTAGTCGGTCGCTACGCCGTCCAACTTTTTTTTTTTTTTTAAATTACAAAAATTAACATAAATCCGCTCAGACGGTAAACTTAGATCCAGCTTAATCAAGCGGCCAAGCTTGCGCCGATTTCTCAAATCCATGGTTTTACACAAAAGAACGGGCATGTTTTAAGTTTTACACAATATTATTACTAAAAATGTCACTTATTATTACTCCCGTACTTTACCTTTTTTCTATGTATTAATATCCAAAACTACCCACATTTTTGTTATTTTATTAGTATTTCTCAATTAAAATATCAAAAAAAAAGAGAAATTTATATCGAGATGGAGGGAGTACAAATAATCATCAATTCCTTTCAAAATATTAAAAATGACAATACCGAAATTATGAGCAGTCTCACCGTGAAATCATCTTGTAAATAAATTTAATTCGCTTTCATATTTGTTTTATTATGCACCTGCAATCCAAAACAAACATATGCATATTATGTTTTAAAATTGCTGGCATTTTAGACTAATAAATTTTAGATAAATTGCATCTCAGCTCAAAATTTTATTTGTGTTTTCTTCATAACAAATCTCAAAACTAATGAAATATTTAATAGCCAATTTTTTTTAGAAGTGTCGGTATATATATTTTCTATATATATATATATATTTTTTTTAAATGAAAAACCAATCTAAATAGAGTACTAAAAGATCGACCTAAATAGTGACACAATATTATACGGAACATGAACATAAAAGAAATCAAAAACACAATAGAAAGAAAAAAATAGTCAATCCATGAACAACATAATTTTCTTTAGCAAAAACAGTCAATTTATGAGCAATAGTGTGTACACTATATTATTGCATACAAAATAGATAATTAATACATATGATACCAATTAAAAATAACAAACTCAATACATATAATATATTTTGACAAATACTTGTGTGCACCTTTTGCATTAATTTAAAATTATGTAATTGGATTTTTTTTTCTTTTTTATTTTTTTTACCCGATCCGAACCCAATTCGAGTGGTTCATGGTTCTCCCAGTCCGAATGATTCATAGTTTAGGGTGGTTTAGGGTTTGAATTTAGTGTTTTTTTACCCTGCCCGGACCCAGCCCGACCCGAATGGTTCATGGTTTAGGTTTAGGATATAGGGTTTATAGTTCATGATTCATCCAAATTAAAATTTAATTCAATTGCACTAATTACGCAAGGTACAATTGGTATACACAAACATCGCTTGTATATTTTATAATAAATTCAATAATTTTTAAAGCCAAATATAAAAATTAAAATATTGAATAACCTCAATTCTACGCAATTGTCTGCACTTTTTGGCGCCAGTGACAGGGACTCACCGTTATGCTTAAGCCACGCCAAGTGTATTTTCCAAAAGAGAATTCAAATAGTAAGCAATTAGATTGTATTCGGATTGATGATAGACAATAATGAATTTCGATAAAATTTAAATAGGTTTATATATGATGAGTTATGAATCTGTCATATTGAAGTAATTTTAAAATTCATTAAAGTGATCTTCCTTAATTCATTCATAAAGCATTTCAACAATTCAAATCTTCTCATCAATTACGATAGTTAATACTAGTAAAATAAAATAAATTTTGACTTGTGCATCAAAGTCATCTCTATCAAAACTTGCAAAATAGCTTTCAGTCTTGACTAAATACTTTACGTTGTATTACTGCAAGCGACCCCATGATTCAATAATTCCAGGAAATCTGTGTGAACCAAGTAGAGGTATCTTTCACCATTTAATGTGTTATTAATACATCAAATAATTTTCAAAGGATTTAATTCTATGTCCTCTAGTAATGTATTTTACAGTTAAATATTATAGGATACCTCCCTTGTTTAAAATTATTTGATATTTTAGGATATTTTTCACCATTTTTTCCAATTTTTTCTTATTTCAATACCAAATATTATTTCATACTCCAATTTTTTAACTTGTATTTTATTAAATAATTAACAAATGAGAAATTTATGTTTATTCATTCCTTCTTATTTCCATCTGCCAATTCAAAAACACCAAATAGAAATATATGGAGAGAGTAACTGGAAAAATTACTAATAGATACAATTTTTTTGAGAGAAACACTCTTATAAAAATTGCACACTAGTGTTATGTGCAATACAATATAAATAAGACAAATATTGATCAAAATTCACGGGTCAACGGGCGAGCGGGACATGGGTTGTGGGCGGGTGGACATGGGTTGTGTTGGGGAATTAATTGCACGGAACTATTCGGGATAAATATTTAAATACAAATTTAATTCTAACAATTATTACTAGCATGAATTAATCCTATATTAATTCAAATAATAATTCAACAACAAATCATGCATATAAACAAATTCACGAAATCCTACATACGCGAATTACTACGAGTTTTACGAAAACGCATTCTTGGAATGACAATGGTCTCGTTGATTAAACACACCTAAAAGCCTTCCCAAGATTCTCTAGTCCTTGCTCGACAATCCGGTGGAAGGATGCTCGCGAACAATTAACAAAAGGAAAAATAAACTTTGTTGCACCACCTTTGTGGATTTACTAATTTTTCAGCACATGAAATTGTACTTGGGAATGAAAGAATCATCCCCTATTTATAGATGGGGTGGTGGGCGATTTTCAGGGAAGAAAAACAATGTGGAAAAATATTTTCTTGATCTCCAAGAAATCTTGAATATATCTCCTATATTATTTTTCCCATAATTAAAATATTCCACAAAAATCCACCTCATCATGTCATGGATAATTTTCGAAAATTTAGGAACAAGATTCCAAGATTTGGATCTTCTTGAATTTATGAGATATACTTGTACTTCAAGAAATACATATCTTCCATAATATCTTTTCAAGAAAATCAAGAAAATCTTTATTTCCCTTAATTATCAAAAATTTTTCGAAAATATCACATATGAATAACCAAGTGGGAGATTTCTTGAATTTAATGAGATAATATTGTATTCCAAGAATACATATCTTCATTCCATAACAAAATTCAAAGAAAATCTTTCTCCCCTTTTATCCATAATTTTTGAAAAACAAGGAAAAATAGGCAACAAGATTTATTTTATTTTTTAACACCCTTTTCAGTTATTGGATTTTATCTTGGGTTACTTGGGGGGCCTTTAGGAGAATTAAGATTGAACCTTCCAATGGACCTTGAATTATCAATATCGAGCCACAATATTATTCAAGCCCATAAATATTAATTAATCCCACTACATAATTAATATTGCACTATCCATCTTAACCCATATTACAGTTAATATGGCTCTCGGTTATTATTTCCCGTGTTTAAGATTATCTAGTTCATTAATTAATTCAAGCCACTGAAATAGCTTTCCATTAATTAATATCTTTTGTCCTTGGTTAAGGAACGGTTCAACATTATTATCCATACCGAAAACTAATTCCACTTGCAAGATTTGGCATGATAAATCTTATGAACCTCCCAAGGGGGCAAATCGAACAAGCGTACTTGCACACGATTCTCCGTATTAAATCTTAGCAATCGTATGTGACCAATAATATTGCCCAAGATATAAAGTATTGAATCTCGTTGATTCTCTATCCGTGATAAGTCAAAGCAATAGTTACCAACCACACGTGATCCTATTTAAGGGACGAAGATTAAGAAATAACAAACCACTGAGGTCTAATTCTTCCTTGTTCAGTTCTGGAGAATTTGTCCTCTTGTAGGTCCTATTAAGTGCATCAGACATGCACTAGTGTAATCTCTTGGTCAAGACAAGCCAATCTGAGCCTTACACTTCAACCTTTCACGATGGATTGTTCATTTCCATCTAGGTCGTGAATGGTGTAGTTTTGGTTACAAGGGACTGTTAATTTAATCTTCTGTGATCTTGTATCACTAAATTGACTACAATGTAACACGTATTATTTATTGAATAGTTATGCAGTAAATATATGTAACATTCGATGATATTTAAAGCATCAGTGATAAACAATTTATTTCAGTAAATAAGTCCAAAATTCAGTTTTGATTATACAAAGTAAAAGCATACTTTCCAATATAATCCCAACAATCTCCCACTTATACTCAAAGTCTGCTTTTAAGTATACTACAACATGTCTCGTGTAGTTTCTAATACGTGACATCTAATGTCACCTACACGAACCTAATAATTTCTCCCACTTATACTCAAAGCAGATTGACAACGATCTTGACACCCATTCCTTCCACATGTCTCTCGAATGTATTATGAGGCAGACCCTTTGTGAATGGATCTGCTAGGTTGTCTTCTGACGCGATCTTTGCCACCTCTATATCTCTTCTCTTAACGATATCTCGTATAAGATGATATTTCCTTTCAATATGTTTGTTGTCCTTGTGGGCTCTTGGTTCCCTTGAATTTGCAACTGCTCCGGCATTGTCACAATAAACAGTGATTCTGCTAGGCAAATTTGGAACTACATCCAAGTCCACTAGGAAGTTCTTGAGCCAAACCGCTTCTTTCGATGCCTCGCAAGCAGCTACATATTCGGCTTCCATGGTAGAATCTGCGACGCATTTCTGCTTAACGCTTCTCAATGTCATGGCTCCTCCCCCCATGCAAAACATACTACCGGAGGTAGATTTTTTGGAATCTAAGTCTAATTGGAAATCCGAGTCCGTGTAGCCGATGAGGATTAGACTATCTCGATCGATAAATCAACATTCTATCTCGAGTTCTTTTTTCGATATACTTCGTATGTTTTTTTACCGTCATCCAATGTTCTTTCCCCGGTTACTTTGATATCTTGCCACCATGCCAACGCATAAAAGCAGATATCCGGTCTCGCACACAACATTGCATACATAAGGCTTCCGACAAAGCAAGCATATGGAATGTCTTTCATGTCATCTATCTCCTTTTTGTGTCTTAGGGCACATTTCCTTGATAGATGGATTCCATGTCCGAAAGGTACGGGCCTTTCGAATCCTGTCTTTGAATCGCTTTTCAGATAGTGTCTATGTATGAAGCTTGCGATAAGCCTATCATCATTTTCTTGTGATCTCGAGTAATCTTGATCCCAAGGATGTCTGCGCCGCTTCCCTAAGTCCTTCATATCAAACTATTTTGAAAAGCCATGCCCTTACGCCCGATAACACCTTTACATCGCTCCCGATGATCGTAATGTCATCTACGATAGTACTAAGAATACCAATGCAATCCCCGACACACTTTTTTACACACAAAACTTTCGAACTCGCTTTTGATCAAACCCATAAGACTTTATAACATGATCAAAACATTGGTTCCAAGCTCGATGCTGTTTGAGTCCATAAATGGACTTCATGAGCTTACAAACTAGGTGTTCTTGGCCTTTTTCAATGAAGCCTTGGGGTTGTTGATATAGATTTCCTCATCAAGACTTCGTTATGAAAGCCGCCTCTTGACATCCATTTGCCATATTTCAAAGTCGAGATGCACAAAGAATCGACAAGAGAATTCGGATGGACTTGAGCATTGCTACGGCGAAAAAAGTTTTCCTCATAGTCGATCCCTTCTTTCTCGAAAGTATAACCTTTAGCCACAATCCTTTCCTTGAAGGTTTCCACCTTCCCGTCCGGTCTTCTTTTTCTCTTGTACACCCACTTACAAACAATGGGTTTGACCCCATTAAGTGGTTCGACTAGCTCCCACACTCTGTTATGATCCATAGAACCCATTTCGGCTTTCATTGTTGTTTGCCAAGAACCTGCATCCTTGTCTTGGATTGCCTCGTCATATGTCCATGGGTCTGATTCATCTTGTCCGGGAATCAAGTCCGAGGACTCTCCTATCCCCATGAATCTCTCGGGCTGTCTCACAACCCTCCCACTACGACGAGGTTCCGGTTGTGTAAGTGTGTCGTTTGGTATGTCATCTTGTACAGTTGGCACTGAGGTTAGCCCCCTTAGCTCATTTAAGGTAATCTCACTTCTGGGTCTTCTTTTGTTCATATAGTCTTCTTCCAAATATCTAAAGTGGGTGCTTATTACCACCTTTTGATCTTTGGGACCATAGAACATACACCCTTTTGTTCCCTCGGGGTATCCTACAAACAACCTTAATTCTGATCGAGGATCCAATTTTCCGGCTTCCTTGTCCAACACGTAGGCCGGACACCCCCAAATCTTCATGTGTCTCAAAATTGGCTTGCGCCCGGTCCACAATTCTTTGGGAGTTTTGGGAACCGATTTGGATGGCACCAAGTTCAGAATGTAGGCCGATGTTTCTAAGGCATGACCCCAGAACGACTTGGGAAGATCCGCATAACTCATCATAGATCTAACCATTTCTAAAAGAGTTCTGTTTCTTCGCTCTGCAACCCCATTTTGTTGAGGAGTTCCGGGTGCAGTTAGCTTGGATGCAATCCCTTTATCAGATAAGTAGTTCAAAAACTCATCGCTGAGGTACTCGCCTCCACGATCGAATCGTAGAGACTTGATACGTTTTTCCCTATGATTCTCTGCTTGAGCCTTAAATTCTTTGACTTTCTCAAAGGTCTCAGATTTATGCTTCATAAGGAAAATATAACCGTACCTTGAGTAGTCATCAATAAAAGTGACGAAATACTCATAAACTCCTCTTGCTTTGGTTGACATTGGACCACATACATCTGTGTAAACATTTTCTAACACTTCTTTGGCTCTATTCCCCTTGGCTCCGAATGCCCTCTTGGTCATTTTACCCTCCAAACATGATTCGCAGGTTGGAATTGGTTCAACTTGGAGAAACTCCAAAGAACCGCCTTTTTCACCAACCTTTGGATCCTCTTTGGATTAATATGTCCCAATCTTAGATGCCATAGAAGTGTCTCTGCTCACGCCGATGATGAACGCTTTTCTCGGAAATAGTTGATGTGTTATAGGATGCATTTCGTGAGTGGTGTGCATGCTAATTGTATAGAGATTATTCGACAACGCTCCATGACGAATAAATTTATCATAAAGAGAAATGGTAACAACTTTATTAAAAGTAACCAAATATCCATCAAGATAAAGTTTAGAAACCGAAATTAAATTCTTTCTAAAATTCGAACGTAAAGAACATCTCTTAAAATTAAAACTCGTCTTCAAAAGACAGTGCACTTCTCCCATCGCTTCACCGCCACTCGAAGCATTTCCCAAAGGTGATGAGGATCTCATTCTCACTAAGTTGTCGTCCGCTTGAACCCCCGTAAAGTGAAACAAACATGATCGATGATCCCAGATCCACTACCCATAAATGGGAGGCATACGCCGCTAAGCAAGTTTCAACAACTAGTGCGTGAGAATTACCTTTCTTTCCATTCCTTTTGGGATTGGAACAGGCTGACCTCCTTTGTCCCTTTTCACCGCAGTTAAAACATTTTCCTTTTGGTACTTTCTTGACACCCAAACAACTAGTTTGTCTTTTTTCTCACTTTTCTTAGTGATGAGATTGCTTTGGTTCGACCACTTTCCTTTTCTTGAGACTTGCCTTCCATTGCCTAGATCTTGAGAAAAAAAGACTTTTGTCACCAATGCTTCGCCTTTCTTTCCTAAATGCTTCTCTATTTTCTCCAAGGCTTCTTGTAGAATGTCCATAATAAACATGTGATCACTCATCACAAAACTACAGTAAAACCCATCGAAGCACCTTGGAAGAGTTAGCAAAAGAAATTCGATTTGGGCCTCATCACAATACTTAATACCGAGATAAGCCAGTTTTTCAAAATGGCGTTTAATTCTGAGAACATGCTCCCTTACGGGTGTTCCCTCAGCCATCTTTAGCCTGGCCACGTCGTCATTTTTAAACTGATTGATCATGCGGTCTTTTGTTAAAAATATTTCTTCAAGACTTTGCATAATTTCTGCAGCAGACTCAACACCTTCATGAATGTGTCTCAAATCATCAGACAGTGAAGTCAAGATTACACGTTTCATGGGTTCATTGGCCTGCTCCCAAATATTATACAAGTGACTTTCCGCATTAGCTGATTCATCAGTAGGCTTATGGGGCTTGGGTACATCAAGAACCCAATGATGTTCTTGTGCAGGTAGGACAAAACTCATATTTTGTTTCCAAACATTATAGTTGTCACCAGTTAATTGGTGTTCTTTGAGTGTATATAATAGTGGATTAAAAGGTTGCGACATGATGAACTGAAATAAACAATAATATGCATACGCACAAATATATCACAAAATTCGATCACATGTTTCATATTAAAATCTCAAAAAAATATGAACATGCATCAGCCAACATCTCAAAATAATTTAAATAAGCCACGTGGGGTGGGTCATTATTTAAACACATTCAAGCAGGTTATAAACAAGAACAGTTACAAACCTTTAATATCCAGATTAATAGTTGGCTCCCACTTGACCAATATAAAATTGACAGGGACTTTGGGAAAGTATATGCATATCAATTTTATACCTAAGTAATAACCATGATTAAATACATAATTATTATTTCGCTTTGAACGAGCCTCGTGGGGAGGATCATCGTCGCCACTAGTAATAGTCCACAATCATCCATCTGGAATTTATTCATGTGAAAGCTATCTTTTGACCGTCCCTTGGGGGGAATTTCTCCAAAAGAATTCACAAATAAATAAATCATGGAGGTCAAAATTAATTCAATTTTATTATCCGGAATAAAATTATCAATTAATTATTTAAACATACTTAGTAATTTTTGAAGGTGAGATTTTTCATTGGGCAATTCTCATGCAAACACATTTAAACAAATTAAATAAAGCACAAGAAATCACAACAATAAATCAAGCATAGCGGAAAAATAAACATATTGGGCACAAATTATCCAATTGTCATGGTTTGATTTTTCTTGGCTTGATTTTGAAGAAACGCCGTCTTGAATTTCTCCCACTCGATCGTCTCGAAAAGAACTCCGTCTCGAAACACCACGCCAAGTAGCTCATAAATGGATGCACGCCCGCATCCGCCGCCCCTTGGTCGAATCGGCCTCGGCGAGCGCTAAGTAACGCTGCCCATGCCTACTCGCGCCGGCAAAGACTCGGCAAGCAGCTTCGGCTATCGCTGGCGTATCCGCAGTTCGCGACCGCCACTTCATCGACCTCGCCTGCGCCAGGTGGATCTCGGCGGGCCCGTGTCCTCGCGGCGTGCCGCCTATGACCATCCGCCTCGGCGACGCCGCGCATGGTCCGCGTGGTCCCCATCTTGTGCGCCCGTCTTGGCGTCGAGCCGATCCGCCCGGCGCCCTAGCGTCGTGTGCCGTCTTGCTGGCGACGTCATCATCGCGTGCCTCCTTAATGCGTTTAGTGCGATGCGTCGTCCGTGGCTCACGGTTATGGATCTATCATTTAATTCTTCATCTCCGGCCTCCGTTCCGATCCTATTACAATTTATTTAAAAAAAATAAATAAACTTAGATCTAGACTAGTCTATTACATTGATCAAATCAAACAAATCCTAATCAACTCGTGAATTTTCTCACGAGGCAAAACGAATTCGAACGAATCAAATTAAAAACCACAATTTATATGCATGCATAAATAAACACATTAAATTCCATGACAATTGGATACCTGCAAAAAAGATCTAGCGATTCTACTATCCAATTTCAAATTTAATGAAAATGAATTAAATTACAATCTAAAATTCAGAGCCCGAAACCGAGGCTCTGATACCAGTTGTTGGGGAATTAATTGCACGGATCTATTCGGGATGAATATTTAAATACAAATTTAATTCTAACAATTATTACTAGCATGAATTAATCCTATATTAATTCAAATAATAATTCAACAACAAATCATGCATATAAACAAATCACTTAAATCCTACGACGCGAATTACTACGAAGTTTACGTAAACGCATTCTCTTGGAATGACAATGGTCTCGTTGATTAAACACACCGAAAAGCCTTCCCAAGTATTCCCTAGTCCTTGCTCGACAATCCGGTGGAAGGATGCTCGCGAACAATTAACAAAAGGAAAAATAAACTTTGTTGCACCACCTTTTTGGATTTACTAATTTTTCCAGCACATGGAATTGTACTTGGGAATGAAAGAATCATCCCCTACTTATAGATGGGGTGGTGGGCGATTTTCAGGGAAGAAAAACAATGTGAGAAAATCTTTTCTTGATCTCCAAGAAATCTTGAATATATCTCCTATATTCTTTTCCCCATAATTAAAATATTCCACAAAAATCTCACCTCATCATGTCATGGATAATTTTTTAAAATTTAGGGACAAGATTCCAAGATTTGGATCTTCTTGAATTTATGAGATATACTTGTACTTC
Source organism: Stenogyne calaminthoides (assembly GCA_037126765.1). Classification (NCBI taxonomy): domain Eukaryota; kingdom Viridiplantae; phylum Streptophyta; class Magnoliopsida; order Lamiales; family Lamiaceae; genus Stenogyne; species Stenogyne calaminthoides. The sequence continues at coordinate 1,373,368 of JBBCBC010000036.1, read as the reverse complement.
AAGAAATACATATCTTCCATAATATCTTTTCAAGAAAATCAAGAAAATATTTCTTTCCCTTAATTATCAAAAATTTCAAAAATATCACATATGAATAACCAAGTGGGAGATTTCTTGAATTTAATGAGATAATCTTGTATTCCAAGAATACATATCTTCATTCCATAACAAAATTCAAAGAAATTTTTTCTCCCCTTTTATCCATAATTTTCGAAAAACAAGGAAAAATAGGCAACAAGATTTATTTTATTTTTAAACACCATTTTCAGTTATTGGACTTTATTTTGGGCTACTTGGGGGGCCTTTAGAAGAATTAAGATTGAACCTTCCAATGGACCTTGAATTATCAATATTGAGCCACAATATTATTCAAGCCCATAAATATTAATTAATCCCGCTACATAATTAATATTGCACTATCCATCTTAACCCATATTACAGTTAATATGGCTCTCGGTTATTATTTCTCGTGTTTAAGATTATCTAGCCCATTAATTAATTCAAGCCACTGAAATAGCTTTCCATTAATTAATATCTTTTGTCCTTGGTTAAGGAATGATTCAACATTATTATCCATACCGGAAACTAATTCCACTTGCAAGATTTGGTATGATAAATCTTATGAATCTCCCAAGGGGGCAAATCGAACAAGCGTGCTTGCAATAACGATCTCCGATTAAATCTTAGCAATCGTATGTGACCAATAATATTGTCCAAGATATAAAGTATTGAATCTCGTTGATTCTCTAACCGTGATAAGTCAAAGCAATAGTTACCAACCACACGTGATCCTATTTAAGGGACGAAGATTAAGAAATAACGAACCACTGAGGTCTAATTCTTCATTGTTCGATTCAAGAATTTGTCCTCCTCAGATGTCTTATTCAAAGCATCACCATGCACTAGTGTAATCTCTTGGTCAAGACAAGTCAATCTGAGCCTTACACTTCAACCTTTCACGATGGATTGTTCATTTCCATCTAGGTCGTGAATGGTGTACTTTTGGTTACAAGGACCGTTAATTTAATCTTCGTGATCCGATATCACTAAATTAACTACAATGTAACACGATTATTTATTGAACAATTATGCAAAGAAATATATGTAACATTCGATGATATTTAAAGCATCAATGATAAACAATTTATTTCAGTAAATAAGTCCGAAATTCAGTTTTGATTATACAAAGTAAAAGCATACTTTCCAGTATAATCCCAACAGGTTGTGGGCTGTGGGCTTCTGTTTGGGAGGACGCATATATATTTATAGAAGGATATTTTTATCAAATATGTGTTGTAGCCCAGTGGTTCAGGTCTGTTGTTAATGTATGTGGTTGTAGGTTCGATTCTTATTGACCACATAATTTTTAAAATATTTTTTTATGTGTTACCACATTTATGTTTTACTACATGAAACAAATGTGATACTTATAGAAACGAAATGTGTTACTACGTGAAATAAAAATTACATTATCATTTTTAAAAAAAATAATACATTATCATATGGTAACACACTGTTGTTCATATGGTAATACATGAATATTCATTTAGTATCACAACGATATGTGTACAATGTTACATATTACTAAAAAAAATGTGTTACTACATGAACAAAAAGTGTTACCCTATGAAGAAAAACGTGTTACTACATGAACAAAATCAGTACAAGCGCGAAAAGAAATCCCGAGTTCAAAATTACAGATTTGAAGAACAATTTGATGTGTTACTACATGACCAAAAGAGTGTTACCCTATGAACAAAAGAGTGTTACTACATGAACAAAAACCAGTACAAGCGCGAAAAAAAATCATCACTCCAAAATTACAGATAAAAGAACATCGTGAGAAGATTGCAGAAGGATCTGAAAAATTGTATCACAAAATTGTGAGGAAAAATAATGGAAGAACCTGTAAATTTGCAAGATGAGAAAAATAGAATAAGAAGAACAAGAAAAGAGAATGAAAAATCTAGAAAACTCACCGCTATAAAATCTAGTAGGAAGAAGAATTTGGAAGCTCCGCGAGGAAGAAAACCCTATGCGAGGAAGAAGTATCCGGATCCACGCTGTTGCGCTGTCTGACCCGCGTGGAAGAAAACTCTACGTGAGGAAGAAGAATCCGGATCCAAGCTGCTACGCCGCTATCTGACCCGCGAAAAAAAAACCCCAACTGAACTATAATTGCACATATCACTTATATACAATATTGCATACAAGTTTTTGTCAATTTTTGATACAAATTAATTACTAATATGTACAAATAGGATTTTGTATATATAGTTAAAAATTGCACACGAAAGTACAAATATACTTACATATATTTAATTATTTTATATTTATTAATAAATTACAATCCTGAAATGATCTCCAATCATTTTATAGAGAAAGAGTAAGTTAGGTTCTTTCAACTCTTCTAATGAAAGTTGGCGATTCAAGATTCAAGGTTATCAATAAAAATATTACCCCCATTCGGATTTGCAATACCAAATTCCAAAAAAAATTCCAGGTGTGGGCTAAAACATCAATTTCGCATCAACAAACAAAAAAGAAGTCGGTTGCTTATAATAATGGGCTCCCAAAAGCAAGGCTATCCCAAATTCCATCTCTTTAAATCGAATATCATTACCTCCGCAGGCAAAGAATCCGAATAACTTTCCATCAATATTTGAAGGTACACTTACAAGACGGTACCACGGTGCGGCGGACATAATTTGATCATCAACTTTTATCATGTGATTTTCTTTTTGAACTTTCCGCACCACTTTTTGCTCCTTCGTATACTCAATCGAATTTTCCTCAACACACTTGCTTATGACACATCATTTTCTCTCCGCCAAACTTATTTTCTTTCAACAAATTGCATCACATAATTAATTTTGAAATCATGATTCTACTTTTAATGGTAGGAAAATCCATGTTTGAAATCTTTTAATGGTAAAAGTATGAATTTGTGTTTATGTTCGATTGTAAGGATGTACTAGAGTAATTGTTATGAATGTTACAAGTAAGGATTGTGAAATCCACCCCTCAATTCATACGGAAATGGGAATAAAAATTTCGACAGTAGAAGATTTCCGTAAAAAATGAGAAACAAAATTATAAAGGGTAACACTCCTGCGAACCAAATCTATATAGTAACTATATCACTATTATGCACAAATTCTATCATTGTTAAGCATAAACACTATCATTGTTTAAAACATAAATCATTTTTCAGATAGTGTTTATGCATGACAATGATATAATTTGTACATAACTGTAATACTTCTTATAAATAAAAGTGATATTGAAGAAATATAATTCACACAAGTTTTTATTAAATATGAATTCCTTTAATTATAAAGCCACTTCAAAAAAGATAGACATTCATCCTCATAACTCATGATCTCCATATATCAAACCAATGTGAGGTTCTCATGATCTTCCCCTATGGTTTTTTAAATCATCATTCCTAAAAAAGCTCCCATCGAACATAGAATACCCAACCTCTAGCTAAATTTTTTTTTAAGTACCTGTTTTCAATCTCTATCGAACCCAAGAAGTGTTTTTCTTTAAAAGAAGTTGGGTCACACCAACTTCTAAAAAAAGCACTTCTAAACTTCAATTGAGTTTGAAAACATGCCCTAAATGTCGAATTAATTACAACTCTTTCCCAGAACCCCTGTGTAAGCAGGACACTAGGATATAAAATTAACCTCATTGTAAAACGACAACTTACAAAATTTATATCCACCTTCTGCAGCGGAAGTTGTTTTGATGACCCAAAATAGAAATTCAGGGGTAATTTCCTCATTATAATAAAACATAAATCAAGCTAATTAGCGTTAGATAAATTGTTTTGAGGATAACCTCAAAGAAGACTTGCAACTTAACAATCCAACGGTTTCTTCAATTGAAAGAAATCGTATTTCATCTAACGTCTCCAGAGACGACCCTGCTGTTTTTGCTCTTGCATCCTCCTGTACCATAGAAAACTGTTCTCAGAATTCTAGATAGTAGTTTGAGACATCATAATGTTATTCAGCAAAGTGTAGAAAACATGAAATAATTCAGAATATATACTTGCAGATTATTCAAGTCAGACATAATCTCAGTTCATTGTTAGATCTTATGGGTGAGGAAAATAATTTATCAGCTTAAAATGCTTCAAGTTAAACCATTTTTTTCCTTTCTCTCTTTCTTACTAAAATTCTAGCCTAATGGAAGAGATGAAAGGAAAAAATTTGAATAATTTAAAAATTAAAACTACCAAGTGAAAAGAGAAAAGGGAAGTTTCAATCACATACCTACATGATCATTTTACAAAAGCAGCAACTGAGAATGGCATGATCAAACTTAAATAGTTCATGGGTAAGAAAGAAAAATTGGTTATAAGAGGAACTATACATGGCTCGAGCTTAAATATATTGACAATTTGACATCAAGATATCTATTGTCTTCCCATTCAAAATGAGCAAACAAACCCACCCACTGACCCCAAAAAAATGGGAAAAGAAAATATTCATTTCCAACAAAGTAGGGTTAGGAAAAAAACTATGATAGCCAACGAGGGTGTGAACCCAGGAGTAAAAAGATCAACTAAAAAAATGGGAAAAGAAAGTATTCATTTCCAACAAAGTAGGGTTAGGAAAAAAACTATGATAGCCAATGGGGGTGAACCCAGGAGAAAAAAGATCAACTAGGGTTACGACTTCATTAAAAATCACTGAAATTTGAAAAAAGTTAATACCTTTGATGATCTTTGGATCGTTCAATGAACTCTTTGGCAATATCATGACCTTGATATGAAGCTAGAACAGCTCGGATGTCAGATGGTCGGTGTCTGGCAACATCTGCACTCAACAAGGGCACCTCATATCAAGACAACAAAAAATTTACACCTAATGCTAAAAATCAAGTAAACTGCAAAATCGGTCCTGTATCCATTTGGTGTTGGCGATTTTAGTCTCATAAGGATTAGTTTTCTCAATTAAGTCACATAACTTTTAAAACGATGCAATTTTATATATTAATAAGGTTGCAGGATTTTTGCACATGCCGCTCATGTGAGCTGTCGAAATTTCACGTAACCACTGGACTAATGATTTGGCATCACTTACATGGCATAATGAGTCCTCAACATAATAATTTCAATGTAAAAAACACAAATTAATTAATCATCATAATTCCAGCATTGATTTACACATTTAATGCTTACATTCCAGGAATGGGATGAGATCTACAAGTGCTGTGTCATCAGCTTCCCCTTGCCATGCTTTTACTGGAAGAGAATTTTCAGGCTGAAGGCTAGTTTCTTCAGCATGCCCACTGATGTAGATAACCTTTGCTGGATCCCTATTCAGCATAGACAGGTCCTGCATGAGACGAATTAAATCATTCTTAACCTATGAATTAATGTCTGAAAAAAGTCCAATTCAATAACAATGTGTATGCTCAATGTATCTAATAAAAAGACAAATATCTGACTATTTCTCATAGTGAACACAAGAAACTATCTCTCATAAAAATCAAACAAAATAAAGAAATAAAAATGAAACATTAAAAGTCCACCAATGATTATTCTCACTATCTCCTGTTCTTCAAGTTCTCTTTTACATGGGTATGTGAAGCCCAGATTTCTTTCTGAAAAACGTTATATAATATGATGTATAATGCAATATTGGAAACAATTAATGGATGTACCCTATAGTGCTTGCCATCTATATATCTTGTTGCTCCCCTTGAGAGCCTATAGCGAATGCAGTGTTTTGGATCCAATCTTTCAGCAACAGGATCAACATACTGTTATTGCACAGACAAACATTTATGAACAAAATAGAGTAAAATGTGACGTTACTAAAATTAAGACACAGAATATTTGAAATGTTGAGGTTGAACTCACCATATTTAGTTGGTCAGAGTACACAACAATTTCATAATATTGAGCTAAATGCTCCAGAAAAGCATCTACACCTGGTCTTTTGAATGTTCTCCATCCCCTGTCTCGCTATAAAAGAGCATAACCAAAAGAATATAGCATTTTTTCTTTTTAGACAATCTGACTTGATGCATGGGAGAAAAAGACAAACATACAGTGAGAAAATGAGGAGTAAAATATCCTCTAATTCTCTAATATAAGGTGATGTTTCTTTGGGTTTTAAGTGACTTTTAAGACCGGTTCTTGAGATCTTGGGGATTTTGAAATCCTGATAAACCTTAAAGTGTGTGTATGTTTTGGGTTTTTGAGTAGGGTCTAATAATTTTATATCAAATCAATGTGTAAGAGTGAATGATGTGGTATAATTATATTATTGTTAAGTATTAGTTTAATGATTGGATGATGTGAATTATGATTTGAAATATTAAAGTGTAAGTGAGAGAGAATTGATTGTATTGGAAAGTAGTAGTAGGTTCATAGGTGTTGTGGAGCTTTTTGAAAACTGGATTTCAAAATCCTGAACTAGAACCGGCTTTAAATTTCAAAATAAAAATCCTGGTTTTTAAATTCCAAAACAAATATCACCTAAAGGTTGGTGAGATGGAAATACAATCCAAAATAATAAGCATTATCCGGAAATAGTAATGTCATCTTAACTAAGCACATAAGCCAATACCTTCCAATCAGAATAAATCAACGTCTCATTTAGATCAAGAACAAGGGTAAAAACATGCTGCTCCGAAGGATGCAAATCTGGCAGGAGCTTATCCGATGTTGGTTCGGTAAAACCCTGAGATCAAAGATAGAAGATCTAAAAGTGTCCATAAGCGAATAAGACATGAAAAGTGTATATAATTAAGCCTCTTATATGGTGAATATAACAAGTGAAACTGCAGATATGAACTTACTCGAACGTGTTCTTCAGTTAACCTCCTCAAATCAAGGTACACTTCGACTAACTTAGCGGGCCCTAAAACATATGAACATAAAGGAAACATCCATAAATAAAACAAGACACACTTTCAAGGGCATGATATAAAAATGATATAAGGACACAAAGCAACAAAGAAGAATTCTTCATCCAGTTAAAAAAAAAAAGTTGCAAGAAAATGCAACACTGAGGAACTTCACCTGTCAATGCAGCTGCACGTAGATAAGCTATAAATTTCTGCAAAAAATAAAGGAGAGAAAAAGTTATTGTTGTTTGAGTGATTGTAGTTATCTATCTTTCAATATAAACAGTAGGCGAGTCATTCAAGAAAGAGTGCCACATTTCCTTAGGCTAATGAATGCTAAAGATCACACAACATGATATAGGGGAAAGTTTTGCCCTCTCCCATCCTACACTAATGCAACAAGCCGCTACCGTTGCTATCGATACATTAAAACACATGCTTTCAAAAGCATTTCAAACGATTAAGTGTCGCATTATATAAGAAAAGACCATGCATCAAATTGACAAATAGTTTCTACATCCCATGTGAAGTCCATATATTGTTCACTAAGACGCTAAGTGGGAAGAGTCAAAATATATTTGTAACAAGCTTAGATTAAAAGGTATATACACCCTGATTAGAGGAGAGGCGTTGAGAAGTATTTGAAGAGAGTTACATACAATGTATAAATAATGAGTACATCATAATATAACAGCGAAGTACAATATAATGAGAAAACATTATGTTGTTTCAATTCAATGTGAGGTATAGCAAATAATCAAGTGTTGGGGCTGTTCATGAGGTCAGAAGTAATGTAATTATCAGATACAGGTGAATAGTATGCGAATATCATTTACAAAAACAGAAATCAAACAAAGGAATGTTATGAGATATCTCGTACAGCTTTCATCTAAAAAAATAATCCGAATGTGGTTTCAAATGGTGAGTGTAACCATGATTGAGAGTATGAGTTCCATTAAGTTCTCCGAAAAAGGAATTTTCAATGATTGCGGTTTCATCTCAGCCAGGGAAAATGTCTCCAATTTTAAAAGTGTAGGACAATGAACTCTGCACTATTCGGACAAATGTGACACATCACAACTGTAGAGCTTTAATCAAGAACAATATAATTTGAACGGGCTCAAACTACCAAAAACATTATCATCTTTTTCTCAGTGTATGATTTGTCTTCATATCATGTCCCCTGTTACGAAAAAATTCTCTATCCATGTGTTTCACAAATTATACACACCGACTCCCTTTAAGGACTTCGTCCTTCCACATATGATCAATTAAAAATAAAAAAAGGTAGTTTGATGGAGAGATAAGTTATAACCACTACTTCATGAGTTAAAAGAAAGCAGTAAGCAGCACAAATAAGAAATCACATCATGTTTATATGATTGCTGAGAACTAACATATACATAAAAGCTAAGTAGGAAGATGCTGTCAGACGCACATCAGAAGAAGATGCATCATCCCCAATGGTAAAATTTGCAGATGCGCGAAGTGCCTTAGTCTTCTGATCAATTTCATCCGTGGAGTAGGCTGAAAATAAACATGTACATCAAGTTATACAAATCATAATTTTCAATGTAGACATACACTGACTGCAATGATATACAAGCAAATTCCCTTTGTTAAAAAGATTTAGATGCAATTGTCATTGCGAAGCAAGAGTAGAGCACAACTCATATCAATATCTGAAACATATAATATCCAAATAAATAAATTGGCTGCAACACTTCTGCTTTAGGAGCATGTAGCAAAGAAATTTTGAGGAAATAAAGCCTTCTGAAGAACACAAGAGATACATGAACACTTTGATTAGGAGCCTTAGACTACATTGCATATTAATATATCAAGAGAAGAATTCCTGAAGCCCAAGAAAGGAGCTAATTTATATCATCATAATAAATACATCGGATTTATCAACAACAACAAAAATGCATCTGAGCAGAGGTCAAAAGTAGTTAGAGTTACTACCGTTCTTCAAACATCCTCCACAATATAAATATTCAATAGAACTTGGAAGAAGAAAACTGATATCCACACAGGCATAACACATATAACATTCATAAGGATTTAACATATGCCTACAGAATAAGTAACAAATGAATAAGGAATTGATGGAAAGATGAGAGGGACTGAGGAACAAAAATTGAATGCATGAATTCAGGAAGAGGAGGCTAACTCTAAGCCCAAGAAAAATAGTTAAGAAATCAATATCAACTAAATGCACCCAACAAAATGTTAAAATCCATAATCGGTGAATGAAACAAAATATTTAGGTAAATAATATCATTACAGTCACAAATGGTATTAAACTCATATCCGTAAGAGAAAAACTTTCTCAATCATGACGATCTATAACGACTTAAACACCAAACATTGAAGAGGGAGTTCCACTATTTACCTAGAAATAAATTTGGAGCTAATCACATCAATTTGGCAACGGAGAATTTAAGATATAAAAAAATGCATACCAAAGGAAGCATAGCCGGCAGTCGCAACAGTGCCTGTGAGGGCGGCGGCGATACCATACTTCAGAAATCCCCATGAATTCTTCGAAGAATCCGGTTGCGCTGGCGGAGGCGGCGGATCATTCGCCGGCGGAGGCAGATCGCCGAGGAGTGAGGACGAGATTATTGTTTCTTTCGAGGGTTCTGAGGTCACAGTCGACGAAAATCTACGATTGTTCCTGGGGATTACTGAGAACAGACGCGACCGTGATCGCAGTAATGCGGACATTGTGAGTTTTTTTGATCGAGCTCTGATTAGGGTTTTGGATTTACAGAGAGAAAGCCTGGGGTTTTGGCCAGGTTCTGAAGGACGAAAATATCCCCGTTTTTTTTAGTGAAGTTGTTATTTTAGCGTTTTCTGTTCAAAAGAATAAATAAATAAGCGCTTACAGTATTTATTCCGCTGCGATTTTTACGAGCACTCGTCTACAAGCAACTTTCCTTTCGCAAATGGAGTGACTTCTTGCTTTAAGTAGAATCTTCCACTTCTAAATTAATATTTGTGCCTTAAATTTGTACTAATATAATAATAAAAATACTAATTAATCAAAAAATTGGTATGCTGTGAAACTTGTTCATCGTGAAACTGATTTTTTTTTTTACAGGCATACTCTTTAGTAATATAAGTCACATCCTTTAGTAATATAAGTCACACCCTTCAATTATCATTACAATATCCTCTGCTAACATATATGTCACACTCTTCACTTTTATGAGTAATACTCTTTATAGTAAAAAGTTTCACCCTTTATAGTAAAAAATTACACTCTTTAGTAATATAAGTCATACTCATTAACCAGTTTCACCATGAAACTTGTTTACCCCATACTTTGCCTTAATCAAATAGTGCGAGAATCTGGGGAAAATGTTTGATGTGGCTCGGCTGTTCAACGGTTAATCACCACAGAACAGTGGACAATTTCTTTGGATTTTCAGGTTTTCTTAATGGGAAAATTGGAAAATCTTTTTCTATTGCTTTATGGATTTGCACGATTTGGAACATATGGAAAAGCAGAAATAAGTTGATCTTCGAAGACATCCCTTTCGAAGAGGAGAAAATAGTGGAGGAGATTAAAACACGACTCTAGAGCTGGTGCTCGGTGAAATACATTTCCTTTTGTACTTTTCCGTTTAATGAATGACTCTCAAATCCTAGAAAATTCTTAGAGGTATGAAACTTTGGTTATTTCACTGTAAACTGTACAGGGTATCACATATACCCATTCTTTCATTTATTTGAATGAAAATCTTTTACCGATCAAAAAATATATATATATAGTGGGTCTCATGTGCACTGTGCACTCAAAATACAGTTTAAAATAGTACAATTTGTTTAAATGACATCGATTAACGGTTCAATCAAGTGGATCAGTTTGATCAGCGGTCCAACCGTTAAAATGGTCTCTACTTATTTTTTTTTTTTAAATACTTCATCCGTCTCAATTTTAACTATACTATTTCTGTTTTGGACGTCTCAATCTTAACTACACATTTCCTTAAATGTAAATATCTATTTTATCACTTTATCACATAAAATATTAATAAACAACTCTTTCTTCTACCCCCAACTATCCATCATTTTATCACATAAAATACTAATAAATAACTCTTTCTACCCCAACACTTTATCATTTTATTACTTAAAATATTAATACATAATTTTTTCTTAAACTCCGAGCACACAGTAATCAAATAGTCAAAATTGGGACGGAGGGAGTATTACTTATGTTAAAATAAATATGCATTTATAAAAATGACAACTTTCAAATTTCATATTGAAATAAACCCACTAAATGTCAGAGATGATCATAAAATTTAAGTGATGATAGAAACTATATTTAAGTTTAAAATTAATAAATAATTAAAAAAATTGGTTCTACTGATTTTACTAGTTTTTTCCAGTTCAACCGTAAAAATATTTTTTTGGAGGTAACTATTGATTTCATGGCCGATTTTCAGTTCAACCCGATTCTAAAAACATTGTATACAAATGTACAACTGTGTGTGTATTGAACAAAATTACGTCCCATATGCAACTGGTGACAAATCTAGGATCTGTGTACTGCCCAACCCAACACAGCCACTTGAATTCACGTCAATATAAAGAGTTTAATGCAGCTTTGGTCTTACAAGCACGGCACCTTGCGATTTTGGTCACATTATTTTCAGTTTTGGTCCCACCATTAATACTTTTTGTTTCATAAGTTTCTCAAATATGGGACCAAAAGTGTTAACGGTGGGACCAAAAGGGTAAAAAAAATTCGCTCATAGGACCAAAATTGAAAATATTGAGACCAAAATCGTGAGGTGCCGTGTCTTATGGGACTAAAACTGTATTAAACTCTCAATATAAAAGACGAAATTCAAATTTTAACTCATTTTTCATATCTCATTTTTCGGATACTACGCCCCTCTCTTATTCTCTCCTTGTTCTTCCACTTCTCTTCATCCCTACCATTTCAAATTTTTACAAAGATTTGTGTAATCGGACGACAATGTTGTATCAATTAATTGGATCTAAGAGACGCAAGGAAGAACGAACTAAATACATTATTTCTCTCACATTGATTTGGGGCTGAGCAAATTGAAGAAATTGATTTGGGTTTTTCATGAATTGAAATTGGGATGCAGAATTCGGGTCATAATATGTCTTTCTCTGTTTCTCTATTTTAAAACCAACTCTCCATCTTCTTATCTTATCTTCTCTTCTCTTGTGTGCAATTTCACAATTCTTCAACATCTTTGTGCCGAATTAATTTGTTTATTGCGTGTTTCTGTGTTATCTATTTGAACGTTGCAGCATTAGTTAGTTGCATATTTCTTTGTTTTTTAGTTGCACGGTTTAGTATTAGCTAGTCGTATTTTTTGTGTATTAGCTAATTGCATGTTTTAATATTTTCTAGTTGCATTGTTCAGTATTAGTTAGTTGCATGTTTCAATGTTTTCTAGTTGCACAGTTCAGTATTAGCTTGTTTCATGTTTCTGTAATTGTATGCTTATGTATTAACTAGTTGCATGTTTCTGTGTTAACTAGTTGAACGTTTCAGTATTAGCTAGTTTAATGTTTCTATGTTTTATAGTTGCACAGTTCAGTTTTAGCTAGTTCCATATTTTTGTATTATCTAATTGTATATTTATATATAAGTGATCTCCAATTCTTCATTCTTCAATGAACTAATTTTTCATCAATTCTGAAATATGAGAATTCAAAAAATAAAAATTGAGCTTTGTACTTTTACCGTGAAAAAAGACAGTTCAGCCATTTGCCCACGTCTTAATGTTGCGAAATTTGTGACGCAATAAGATCTTAATATAGGAAGCACTATTTGTTTTTTTTAAATGAGTCTTCTAGAGACTGCATCGGGCTTCAGCCCTGTGCAAGTCCCCACTAACCTATTATTATCTATATATAATATGTGAATAAAATTCAATACACGAATGAGTGTCACTAAACATACCCCAATATCCTCTAAACACACCCCATAATTTTAAAAATAAAAATAGATATATATATATATATATATATATATATATATAAAATGACTAAGTTACCTTATATAAATATGAGATACTATTTTGTCTTTCTTTTAAGTTTTATTTATTTTGATTTTAGTCCTCTAAATTTTTTTTATTTTGAAATTGATTCTTTACTTTTTATAAGTCTAGTTTTTTAAAATTATTATACGTGAAAAAATAATTAAAAAAAAATTGAAAAAAATATATATTAAAATATAAAAATAATAAAACAGTAACTATATCTTTAAAATGAACTAAATCAAATAAGCAAAAATTGAAAAAAAAATCTGTTATAAAATATTATTAAATCTTCAAAATAAGTAAATTAAGAAAAAATAAAAAAAACAATTAAAATTAAATAAAATATTAAAAAATAAAATAAATATTTAAAATTAATTTAATTAAAATGGGGTTTTCAGATTTTATTTAGTTTTACTGATTTTTTTATCTTAATTATTTTTTAGATTTATTTTTTTAAATATTTTACAGATTTCATTTAATTTTTTTTCAGTTTTTTTAATTTAAATATTTTTTAAAAATTTAGTTTACTTTTTAATGTTTTTATTTTGTATTTAACTTTTTTATGATTTTGAAGATTTTTTTTTCTAATTAAATTTTTGAATTTAGTTATGTTTGAAATAATTTAGTTGACTTTTTTGTAATATATTTCTGATTTTATATAAAATTTTAAGAATGTTTTCATAAAAAAATAATGAATACAAAAGAATCAAATGATTTTTTTAGGAGAAATGTTCATGAGAAAAGGAAAGGTAGGAAAGTTTCAATATCTGGGTGTGTTTAGAGGATTTTGGGGTGTGTTTAGTGGCACTCTACACGAATTTAATCCCAACAGAATATTAATTTTTATTTTATATTTAATTTACAAACCTCCATTTAAAATTAAAGCTCATCCACATACTTTCTATCTAGTTATTAAATTAAGATACAACTAGATATAAATTCATTTTTCTGATTTATCGTGTCTCTCATTTTTTTTTCATTTTTTTTTATTATAATTTAATTAAAGTATTGAAATTGAAGAATTTCATTCACAACAAAAATTTTATTTTATTTATTTTATTATAATTTTGGATGTGCTTTCAATATTAAATATGTTTCGAACTCGCGTCTAGAAGGTAACCAGCGGGACTACTTAATAACGATAATGTTGGGTTTTGAACCCATCGACGGATAGAACTCAAGTATCTGGAATGGAAAGAAGAGAACATGACCACTCTTCCATAGCTACTTATATTATAAATTTGAAAAGTCGTCTATATTGATCGAACTCAAGTCTTTGTGAGAAAGAAGATTCCTTACCATTATACTACAGCCTGTTAAGTATTTTAAAATTGAGACTTTCTAAATAATAAGTTGTGTTTAACCATTCTAATTAGGTATATATATTTTAATTGATTTTAGATTATATTCACAAGTGAATGGTAAATGAAAAATAAATTTAATTAGTTATTTAGTTGATTCAAGTATATAAGGAAATATTTTTTATTATTATTTTTGTTTACAAATTGTAAGTATTATACATTTAATATTATTATTTTTATTGTATTATTATTATGTTTTGCATCTAATAATGTTCCGTTTTGATTAAATAACCTTCATAACTTGCCATAGTATTCCTTATGTTTAGATTGTAATATCGTAGGTTTCGAAAAAAAAAATATAATATCGTTATGTTTTTTTTTGGTAATACAATTATGTTTTTTGCATGTAATAATGTTATGTTTTGGTTGTAATACTGTTATGTTTTTGCATGTAATAATGTTATGTTTTGGTTGTAATACTGTTATGTTTTTGCTTGTAATACTGCTTCAATTTCTAATTTAAAATCAAAATAGAAGACATTAATGATTGTTGATTATGAATTTTAATACTGCTTCAACTATGTATTAAAAATACATTTCAAATTTTAATTTTTTTTTTCTTATTTTGGATGTAATAATTTATACTTTTACATGTAATATTTTTACGTTTAGAATGTAATACTTTACACTTTTACGTGTAATACTATTATGTTTTGCATGTAATATACTTCAATTTTACGTGTACCTTTCATAACTACATATCGAAGCTAAATAAATTAATAAAAAAATTATTTAGTAAATATTTAATTTGTTATAGTGGTAAGTCTACTTTAAAATTATTTTTGTGACTAGGGTTCAATTGCAAAGAAGGGTTGATTTTTTAATTTTTTGAAGTCCCACATGACACCATCTAAATTAATATATTAAAAAAATGTTATATGTAAATATAAAATTTTAATGTGACGAAATTTCAAAAAAATTCAATCCACTCCACCAATTAAATCCCAGATTAGTCTCTGTGTCTGGGTACACCGTGCAACTGTTACATATAAGAATACATGAGCATCAATAACTGCTCCCTCGGGAATGAGATCATCTATTTCACAATTGGTGTTTCACTTTATATTTCATAATATGGATGAATGACACGTTAAATAATAAAAAAATATCCAACGAATCACTACAAAAAAGGCGCGTTTTAACGACGGAAATTACCGACGGTTTTAGTCAAACCGTCAAAATCACAACATTTAGCGACGGATTATAAAACCGTCGGCGTCAGCGATGATTTACCGACGGTTCATCGACGAATAATCCGAATCGACAGTAATAGCGACGGTTTTTTGAAAACCGTCGCTATACTTTGTAGAAAACGAAGAGATACGCCCGTTGGGAGGAGATCTGCCCGTTGGGAGACGGTATCATTAATTTTGGTAGACTTTAGCGATGGGTTTTTGAAAACCGTCGCTAAATCCAATTGTATAAATACGCGTCCAGCCTTCCCATTTGTTTCATCAATCAAATCAGAAAGCAATACAATCAAGCCTCGTTCATCTGTATTCTTCGATATTCACGGTACTACTTTAATTATTTTTTCGTATATTTATTTATATTTAATTTTATATAATATAATTAATATATAAATTTCATATTTTATTTAGATGGCTGCTGAAAGTGGTGACCTTTCTGCTTCATCCAGAAGGCCTACTACTGGTTTGTTAATCAATATTGTTAATGGAGCGTAAGTGTTGTTGTTTTATACGATAATAATTATATAATTAATTAATTTAATACAATAATTATTAATTATGTATTTATTTTTTAATGTGCTATAGTATTGTACCTGGTCACGAGGCTTCTTGTATAGCCAACGACGTCATTATGCGGGTGGGAATTGCTGTCAACGCTTATCGTTGGAAAAATGTGTCAACTGATCAGCGTCAATTGTATTTTGAGGAGTTTATGTTAGGGTTATACTGGAAAGTATGCTTTTACTTTGTATAACAAAACTGAATTTTTGTCTTATTTACTGAAATAAATTATTTATCACTGAGGCTTTAAATATCATTGAATGTTACATATATTTACTGCATAACTGTTCAATAAATAGTACGTGTTACATTGTAGTTAATTTAGTGATACCAGGTCACAGAAGATTAAATTAACAGTCCCTTGTAACTAAAAGTACACCGTTCACGACCTAGATGTAAATGAACAATCCATCGTGAAAGGTTGAAGTGTAAGGCTCAGATTGGCTTGTCTTGACCAAGAGATTACACTAGTCCATGACTGATGCACTGAATAGGACCTACAAGAGGATAAATTCTTCAGCACTGAACTAGGAAGAATTAGACCCCAGTGGTTCGTTATTTCTTAATCTTCGTCCTTTAAATAGGATCGCGTGTGGTTAGTAATTATTGCTTTGACTTATGACGGGTAGAGAATCAACGAGATTCAATACCTTATATCTTGGGCAATATTATTGGTCACATGCGATTGCTAAGATTTAATACGAAGAATCGTGTGCAAGTACGCTTGTTCGATTTGCCTCATTGGGAGGTTTATAAGATTTATCATACCAAATCTTGCAAGTGAAACTAGTTTCCGGTATGGATAATAATGTTGAACCGTTCCTTGACCAAGGACAAAAATATATTAATTAATGGAAAGCTATTTTAGTGGCTTGAATTAATTAATGGGCTAGATAATCTTAAACACGGGAAATAATAACCGGGAGCCATATTAACAATAATATGGGTTAAGATGGATAGTGCAATATTAATTATGTAGTGGGATTAATTAATATTTATGGGCTTGAATAATATTGTGACTCAATATTGATAATTCAAGATCCATTGGAAGGTCCAATCTTAATTCTCCTAAAGGCCCCTCAAGTAGCACAAACATAAAGTCCAATAACTGAAAAAGGTGTTTAAAATAAAATAAATTATGTTGCCTATTTTTCTTATTTTTCGAAAATAGTAAATAAAAGAAGGATAAAGATTTTCTTTGAATTTTGTTATGGAATGAAGATAAGTATTCTTGGAATACAAGATTATCTCATTAAATTCAAGAAATCTCCCACTTTGTTATTTACTATGAAATTTTCGAAAATTTTGAATAATTAAGGGAAAGAAAGATTTTCTTAATTTTCTTGAAAAGATATTATGGAAGATATGTATTCTTGCAATGCAAGTATATCTCATAAATTCAAGAAGATCCAAATCTTGGTTTCTTTTCTCTTAAAATTTCGAAATATCCCATAACAAGAGGAGTTGGGATTTTTGTGGAATATTTTAATTATGGAGAAAAGAATATATGAGATATATTCAAGATTTCTTGGAGATCAAGAAAAAGATTTTCCCATATTATTTTTATCCCAAAATTTCGACCAACCCCCCCTCTATAAATAGGGGATGATTCTTTCATCCCCAGTGGCAATTCCATGTGTTGGAAAAATTAGAAATCCACAAAGGTGGTGCAACAAATAATTTATTTTTCCTTTTGTTAATTGTTCGTGAGTTTCCTTCCACCGGATTGACGAGCAAGGACTTGGGAATACTTGGGAAGACTTTTTGGTGTGTTCGTGCCAACGGGGTCCATTGCCATTCCAAACAGGTTAGTTCACGCAAACCCGTAGCAATTTCGCATGCGTAGGATTTATGTGAATTGTTTATATGCATGATTTGTTGTTGAATTATTATTTGAATTAATATAGGATTAATTCATGCTAGTAATAATTGTTAGAATTAAATTTGTATTTAAATATTCATCCCGAATATATCCGGGCAATTAATTCTCCAACAACTGGTATCAGAGCCTCGGTTTCGAGCTCTGAGTTTTAAATTGTAATTTAATTCATTTTCATTAAATTTGAAATTGGATAGTAGAATTGCTAGATCTTTTTTTGCGTATCCAATTGTCATGGTATTTGATGAATGTTTATATTTATGCATGCATATAAATTGTGATTTTTAATTCGATTCGTTCGAATTTGTTTTGCCTCGTGAGAAAATCCACTAGTAGATTAGGATTTATTTGATTCGTTCAATGTAATAGACTATTCTGGATCTAGGTTTATTTATTTTTTGTAAATAAATTGCAACCGGATCGTGAGCCAAGACGAAGACGATGAATTAAGGACGGATGGATTCGGAACCGGGCGATGCGCGCGCCGTCGCGAAATGAAATGTGCCAAGGAGAGGCACGCGCGGGACGCTGGCGCCGCGGATGCCAAGACGGCGGGGTGAGGCCGAGGGCCAAGCGCCAAGGATAGACATAGACACACCACACACGGGCGAAAAGGGGCGCGAAAG
This sequence comes from Stenogyne calaminthoides, assembly GCA_037126765.1. Taxonomy (NCBI): domain Eukaryota; kingdom Viridiplantae; phylum Streptophyta; class Magnoliopsida; order Lamiales; family Lamiaceae; genus Stenogyne; species Stenogyne calaminthoides. Next base: position 1,354,843 of record JBBCBC010000036.1, on the reverse strand, counting down.
CAAAGACCGCGCGCGGCTCGGGCGGGCGATGAGGGCGAATGTGGGAGAGGGCACGCCAAAGACGCTGATGAAGAGGACGCGGGCGAGGTGGCACGGGCGAAGTTTCGACATGGGTGGGCGCGCATGGGCGCCAAGATTGAATGCGCGACGCCGAGAACCGCCGGCGATGCCGCCGAAGCGGGCGTGATCCGCTAGGCGACGCGCATTGGTGCTTTGCCAAGACGCGGCGCCACTCGCACAAATGGGAGTGCTAAGCGGGCACTCCGACCCAGAAATGGGGTCGATGACGTTGCTTGACGTGGCGAACTTTTCGAGACCAACGATGAAGCCAAAGAAGATGATTTCTCGAGATTAAGACATGACATAAATTAACCGTAACAATTGGATATATGTGCCCAATGTGTTTATTTTTTGTTTTGATGTTTATGCATTATTTTATGCTTATTTAAATTGTGTTTAAATTTGTGATGCATGAGAAAATGTTTTAAAAAATCTCACTTTCGAAAAATTACTAAGTATGCTTAAACAATTAATTGACAATTTTATTCCGGATAATAAAATTGAATTAATTTTGACCTCCATGATTTATTTATTTGTGGATTCTTTTGGAGAAATTCCCCCCACGAGACGGTTAAAAGATGGCTTTCACATGAATAAATTCCAAATGGATGATTGTGAATTATTATTAGCAGCGACGATGACCCTCCCCACGAGGCTAGTTCAAAGCGAAATAATAATTCTGTATTTAATCATAGTTATTACTTAGGTATAAAATTGATAAGCATATACTTCCCCGAAGACCCTGTCAATTTTATATTGGTCAAGTGGGAGCCAACTATTAATCAGGATATTAAAGGTTTGTAATTGTTCTTGTTTGTAACCTGCTTGAATGTGTTTAAATAATAACCCACCCCACGTGGCTTATTTAAACTGTTTCGAGATGTTGGCTGATGCATGTTCATATTTTTTTGAGATTTTAATATGATGCATGTGATCGAACTTTGTGATATATTTGTGCTTATGCATATTATTATTTATTTCAGTTCATCATGTCGCAACCTTTTAATCCACTACTTTATACTCTCAAAGAACACCAACTTTCTGGTGATAACTATGTTATTTGGAAACGAAATATGAAATTCGTCCTCACTGCACAAATACAACATTATTGGATTTTTGATGTACCCACGCCTCGTAAGCCTACTGAAGGATCAACAGATACGGAAAGATACTTATATAATATCTGGGAGCAGGCTAACGAACCTATAAGCATATAATCTTGACTTCACTGTCTGATGATTTGAGATACATTCATGAAGGTGTTGAATCTGCTGCGAAATAATACAAAGTCTTGAAGAAATGTTTTTAACAAAAGACCGCATGATCAATCAGTTTAAAAACGACGACTTGGCTAGGATAAAAATGGTGAGGGAACACCCGTAAGGGAGTATGTTCTCAGAATAAAACGTCATTTTAACAAGCTTGCTTAACTCGGTACTAAGTATTGTGATGAGGCCCAAATCGAATTTCTTTTCCTAACTCTTCCAAGGTGTTTTGATGAGTTTTACTGTAGTTTTGTGATGAGCGATCACATGTTTACTATGGACACTCTACAAGAAGCATTGGAGAAAATAGAGAAGCATTTAGGAAAGAAAGACGAAGCATTGGTGACCAAAAGTCTTTTCCAAGATCTAGGCCAATGGAAGGCAAGACTCAAGAAAAGGAAAGTGGTCAGATACAAAGCAAACTCATCACTAAGAAAAGTAAGAGAAAGACAGCTAGTTGGATGGGTGTCAAGAAAGTACCAAAAGGAAAATGTTTTAACTGAAGTGAAAAGGGACATTGGAGGGCAGCCTGTTCCAAACCTAGAAGGGATGGAAAGAAAGGTAATTCTCACGCACTAGTTGTTGAAACTTGCTTAGCGGCGTATGCCTCCCATTTATGGGTGGTGGATACGGGGTCCACTGATCACGTTTGTTTCAATTTACAGGGGTTCAAGCGGACCCGGCAACTTAGTGGGAGTGAGATCCTCATCACACTGGGTGATGCTACGAGAGTGGCAGCTGAAGCAGTGGGAGAAGTGCACCTGTCCTTTGAAGACAGAGTTTTAATTTTAAGAGATGTTCTTTACGTTCCTAGTTTTAGAAATAATTTAATTTCGGTTTCTAAACTTTACCTTGATGGATATTCGGTTACTTTTGATAATGTTGTTATCATTTCTCTTTATGATAAATTTATCTATCATGGAACGTTGTCGAATAATCTTTATACAATTAACTGTGCACACCACTCACGAAATGCATCCTATAACACATCAACTATTTCCGAAAAAAGAAAACGTTCATCAGACGTGAACGAGAAACTTCTATGGCATCTAAGATTGGGACATATTAATCCAAAGAGGATCCAAAGGTTGGTAGAAGACGGTTCACTGGAGTCTCTCCAAGTTGAACCAATCCCAACCTGCGAATCATGTTTGGAGGGTAAAATGACCAAGAGGGCATTCGGAGCCAAGGGGAATAGAGCCAAAGAAGTGTTAGAAATCGTTCACACAGACGTATGTGGTCCAATGTCAATCAAAGTAAGAGGAGGTTATGAGTATTTCGTCACTTTTATTGATGATTACTCAAGGTACGACTATATTTTCTTTATGAAGCATAAATCTGAGACCTTTGAGAAATTCAAAGAATTTAAGGCTCAAGCAGAGAATCATAGGGAAAAACGTATCAAGTCTCTATGATCCGATCATGGAGGCGAGTACCTCAGCGATGAGTTTTTGAACTACTTGTCAGATGAAGGGATTGTATCCCAGCTAACTGCACCCGGAACCCCTCAACAAAATGGGGTTGCAGAGCGAAGAAACATAACTCTTTTAGAAATGGTTAGATCAATGATGAGTTATGCGGATCTACCCAAGTCGTTTTGGGGTCATGCCTTGAAAACAGCGGCTTATATTCTGAACTTGGTGTCATCCAAATCGGTTCCCAAAACTCCCAATGAATTGTGGACCGGGCGCAAGCCCAGTCTGAGACACATGAGAATTTGGGGTGTCCGCCCTCGTGTTGGACAAGGAAGCCGAGTAAAATCGATCCTCGATCGTAATTAAGGTTGTTTATAGGATACCCCGAGGAACAAAAGGGGTGTATGTTCTATGGTCCCAAGATCAAAAGGTGGTAATAAGCACCCACTTTAGTTTTTTGGAAGAAGACTATATGAACGAAAAGAAAACCCGTATGAGATTACCTTAAATGAGCTAAGGGGGCTAACCTCGATTACAATCAAAAAGATGACATACCAAAGGACACACTTACACAACCGAACCTCGTCAGAAGTGGGAGGGTTGTAAGACAACCCGAGAGATTCATGGGGATAGGAGAGTCCTCGGACTTGGTCCCCACAAGATGAATCGATTACACATGGACATATGACGAGGCAATCCAAGACAAGGATGTGGTTTCTTGGCAAACAGCAATGAAAGCCGAAATGGTTTCTATGGATCATAACAGAGTGTGGGAGCTAGTCGAGCCACTTAATGGGGTAAAACCCATTGGTTGCAAGTGGGTATACAAGAGAAAAAGAGGACAAAACGGGAAGGTGGAAACCTTCAAGGCAAGGGTTGTGGCGAAAGGTTATACTCAGAAAGAAGGGATCGACTATAAGGAAACCTTTTCGCCTGTAGCAATGCTCAAGTCCATCAGAATTCTCTTATCGATTGCTGGGCATCTCAATTTTGAAATCTGGAAAATGGATGTCAAGACGGCTTTCCTTAACGGAAGTCTTGAAGAGGAAATCTATATGCAACAACCCCAAGGCTTCATTGAAAAAGGCCAAGAACACCTAGTTTGTAAGCTCAAGAAGTCCATCTATGGACTCAAACAAGCATCCAGAGCTTGGAACCAGTATTTTGATCAAGTAATAAAGTCTTATTGGTTTGATCAAAACGAGTACGAAAGTTGTGTGTACAAAAAGCGTGTCGAAACTGCATTGGTATTCTTAGTACTATACGTAGACGACATTCTGCTCATCGGGAACGATGTAAAGGTGTTGTCAGACGTAAGGGCATGACTTTCAAAACAATTTGATATGAAGGACTTAGGGGAAGCCGGACACATCCTTGGGATCAAGATCACTCGAGATCGCAAGAAAAGGATGATAGGCTTATCGCAAGCTTCATATATAGACACTGTTTTGAAGAGATTCAGCATGCAGGATTCCAAGAAAGGCTTCGTACCTTTCAGACATGGAATCCATCTATCCAAGAAAATATGCCCTAAGACACAAAAGGAGATAGATGACATGAAAGACATTCCTTATGCTTCGGCTGTCGGAAGCCTTATGTATGCAATGCTGTGCACGAGACCAGATATCTGCTTTGTCGTTGGCATGGTGGCAAGATATCAAAGTAACCCGGGGAAAGAGCATTGGACGACAGTTAAAAACATTCTGAAGTATCAGAAAAGAACTCGAGATAGAATGTTGGTTTATCAGTCAGATTGTCTAATCCCCATCGGTTACACGGACTCGATTTCCAATCAGACTTAGATTCCAGAAAATCTACCTCCGGTATTGTGTTTTACATGGGAGAGGAGCCATGACATGGAGAAGCGTTAAGCATAAATGCATCGCCGATTCTACCATGAAAGCCGAATATGTAGCTGCTTGCGAGGCAGCGAAAGAAGCGGTTTGGCTCAAGAACTTTCTAGTGGACTTGGATGTAGTTCCGAATTTGCCCAGCACAATCACTGTTTATTGTGATAATGCCGGAGCAGTTGCAAATTCAAGGGAACCAAGAGAGGAGATATAGAGGTGGCAAAGATCGCGTCAGAAGACAACCTAACAGATCCATTCACAAAGGGTCTGCCTCAGAATACATTTGAGAGACATGTGGAAGGAATGGGTGTCAAGACCGTTGCCAATCTGCTTTGAGTATAAGTGGGAGATATTATTAGGTTCGTGTAGGTGACATTAGATGTCACGTATTAGGAACTACACGAGACATGTTGTAGTATACTTAAAAGCAAACTTAATTATGTATAGTGAAATATTAATTATGTAGTGGGATTAATTAATATTTATGGGCTTGAATAATATTGTGGCTCAATATTGATAATTCAAGATCCATTGGAAGGTCTAATCTTAATTCTCCTAAAGGCCCCTCAAGTAGCCCAAACATAAAGTCCAATAACTAAAAAAGGTGTTTAAAATAAAATAAATTATGTTGCTTATTTTTCCTATTTTTCGAAAATAGTAAATAAAAGAAGGAGAAAGATTTTCTTTGAATTTTGTTATGGAATGAAGATAAGTATTCTTGGAATACAAGATTATCTCATTAAATTCAAGAAATCTCTCACTTGGTTATTTACTATGAAATTTTCGAAAATTTTGAATAATTAAGGGAAAGAAAGATTTTCTTGATTTTCTTGAAAAGATATTATGGAAGATATGTATTCTTGCAATGCAAGTATATCTCATAAATTCAAGAAGATCCAAATCTTGGTTTCTTTTCTCTTAAAATTTCGAAATATCCCATAACAAGAGGAGTTGGGATTTTTGTGGAATATTTTAATTATGGAGAAAAGAATATATGAGATATATTCAAGATTTCTTGGAGATCAAGAAAAAGATTTTCCCATATTATTTTTATCCCAAAATTTCGACCAACCCCCCCTCTATAAATAGGGGATGATTCTTTCATCCCCAGCGGCAATTCCATGTGTTGGAAAAATTAGAAATCCACAAAGGTGGTGCAACAAATAATTAATTTTTCCTTTTGTTAATTGTTCGCGAGTTTCCTTCCACCGGATTGACGAGCAAGGACTTGGGAATACTTGGGAAGGCTTTTTGGTGCGTTCGTGCCAACGGAGTCCATTGCCATTCCAAACAGGTTAGTTCACGTAAACCCGTAGCAATTCCGCATGCGTAGGATTTATGTGAACTGTTTATATGCATGATTTGTTGTTGAATTATTATTTGAATTAATATAGGATTAATTCATGCTAGTAATAATTGTTAGAATTAAATTTGTATTTAAATATTCATCCAGAATAGATCCGGGCAATTAATTCCCCAACAGTTTAAGGTATAAAATGTACTTAAAATATTTTATTTTAATATATATTGTTAAAATTAATTTAATTAATTATTGTATTATTTTCGAAATATAGAAACAAACTCTGTGGAGTCCCGAGCTCGAGACCGATGTAGTTTACAAGACATTTTGTAAAGTTGCTGCACCGCGTTACCAAGACATGATGTACATGTGGCGTACACAGTGGAGGGAAGACAGAGTGGATTTATCAGAAGAAATTGGGCACGAAGTTTGGGAGTCACTTGTAGCTGTTTGGAGGGCAATTCCCTTCTAGGATGTTATTTTAATTATGTTATGAACAATTTTTAATTTTATGTTTTTGTTTTTAATTTTTAATTAGCATTGAAAAAATTTAATTTATGTTTTTTTTTAAAATTGTGTATTTAGCGACGGACTTAGCGACGGTTATTTAAAATTCCGTCGCTAAACCGTCGCTATTAACAATGGAAATATCCGTCGCTGGACCGTCGCTACTAGCGACGGTTTCTAGTGATCGTCGCTGAATCCGTCGCTAAAATTTAAGAAAAACCAGGCAACTCAGTCTGCAGAAAAGTCAAAAACAAACAAAAACTTTCGAAAACCAACACCAAATTTTGTGTAGATAGAGGCAAAAATCATTTTTTGAAGTGCATATTGTGTAGAGGAAAGATATTTACTCCTCGAGGACCATTTTATGGTACGTTTTCACATTTCTACCGTTTAAAAATATATATAGTGTAATGTAAATATATAATTGATAAGTTTGGTATTGACATATATTTTATTGATAGTTTATGTTAAATGAATGTTGTGATCACAGCTAGATGAATATTGGGTAGATAGTTTATGTTAAATGAATGTATTTTATGTTATTTGATAGAAGAATATATTTGGATATTTACATACACAGACGAAACTCTGTCAATTTTTTTGTAGAATTAACATATTGATAATGATTTGAAACAGATAGAATATCTGAATCGTCAGTGGATGTATTCGACTCCTCGACTTATCAACGGAAGTATAAATATGGAGTTCTTGAATGAAGTTAATAACTTCATTCAGTTTGCAACTAATCATGGTGCAACAAATTCAGAAGGTCGTATAAGATGTCCGTGTAGTGCAAAAAAATGTCAAAACAAGTCATACAGAGAGACTGTGGATGTTCAGACACATATCATCATGAATGGTTTTGTTCCATATTACTACAATTGGACACGTCATGGTGAAGAGCGGTGGAATGTTGATTTCAATGACCTTGAAGTGTATTATAATACTCTCGAATACAATGAGACACACGATGATCATGGATTCGATGATCCTGGAGTACAGTTCGAGCCACCTGCAGTGGATACACCGGATATGTATCATACGATGATCAGGGAAGCTGGTGGGATTCAAAATGAGGCTATGGAGGAGGAACCAAATGAGGAAGCAACTAATTTTTACAGAATACTCAAAGCAACTGACGAAGATCTGTATGATTGATGTCAAACTCACTCTCTGTTGTCATTCAATGCTCGACTTATGGCTATCAAGGCTGAGAACAAACTTTCTCAAAGAGACTATAACCAGATTAGTAAGTTGATCAATGAGGTATGTCCTCCCTGTAATAAGATGCCTATTACAGAATGTCAAGGCAAAAATCTGTTGAAGAGTATGAGTCTACCAGTAGAGAGTATTGATTGTTGTATCAATAACTGCATGTTATTCTGGGGTAACGAAGAACACGCGTATCTAGATAAGTGCAGATTTTGTGGGCACTCTCGGTACAAAGTACCGCGATGGAACTGGACTGACGGTCGAGGGAAGCAGAAAACGAAGAAGAAAGTGGCAAATAAAATAATGTATTACCTCCCGATCATTCCTCGTCTTCAGAGACTGTATCAATCTAGTGCCACAGATAAAGATATAACATGGCATCATACAGAGACTGATCCTAATACCTTAGAGATGAGACACCCTGCTGACTCGATGGCCTGGAAACATCTTGACGAGGTATTTTCTATTTTTTCTGACGAACCTAGGAACGTTCGGTTAGGTCTCAGCACTGATGATTTTTGTCCATTTGGAATGCACGGTAAGCAGTATTCGTTATGACCGGTTATATTGACTCCTTATAATCTACCTCCGTGGATGTGCATGAAGCCCCAAACGATGTTTCTCACGGTATTGGTACCTGGTCCAAAGAATCCAAAGGACAAACTAGATGTTTTCCTTCAGCCCCTGATAAGAGACTTAATACATATGTGGGATAATGGAGTGCTGACATACAATGTATCGAGAAAGCAGAACTTCACGATGAGGGCCGCCTCGCTATGGACGATCAACACTATCCTGCGACTCCATGTTGTCCTGGATGGAGGACGATCGTGAAACAAGCATGTCCTTATCGCATGGAGGATTCTCGACGCTTTCGGTCTCCCCGCTTAGCGTAAAAGTTTCATGGTTTGATAACCATCGAAAAGTTTTACCGAAGATCATCATTTTCGAAAGAATAAAAAGGACTTTATCAAGAACACAAAAGTTATAAAAAAAGGTTTGAAAAAAGAGATCGGTATTTTTATATTAGTTGTTTTAAATTAATTAATATATTTCTATCTACATATGATAAATTAATTAACTTATAACTCTTTGCATTCATGCAGGTAAAAGGTTGTTAAATCAAATTAATCAGAAGGGATTGAGGAAAACAATGTAAGAACATGCATGGGAGGAGCATAATAAAATGGTACCGGTGGTTGGAAGAAGAAGAGCATTTTCTCGACTTGCCCTACCGAGCTCACTTTTGATTCGGCAGACAACTTAGATGTGATGCACATCGAAAAGAATGTATTTGATAACTTGTTCCACACAATCATGAACACAGAGGGCAAGACAAAAGACACTGCAAAGTCGCGTGATGAGCTGAACGAGATATGCAAACGTGATCACTTGAAGAGGGATGAACGTCCGGAAGGTATCCCCAAGCCAATTACACACTTGATAAGAGACGTAGAAAGTGGCTTTGTGTAATTGGATTGAAGATCCGAGATTTCCGATGACTATATCTCCAATCTGAAGTCGTTGTAAAAACACATCAAACGGGAAGGTGTCCGGATGAAAAGCCACGATTGTCACGTGTTTATGCAACGATCGTTGCCCTCGCATTCCGGAATTCCTAACAACAATATCCGGAGGGTCAGAATCGAAGTTGAGTTTATTCTTCAAAGATAACGTCTACAATGATTACGTGGGACGACATGGTCCGTTTGGAGAAAGACATTCCAGTTATTTTATGCAAGTTGGAGCGCATTTTCCTCAAAGCTTCTTTGGATTCGATGGAGCACTTGCGGTGCACTTAGCATATGAAGCCAAAATTGCCGGTCCGGGTCAATAATACAAAAGGATGTATCCATTTGAGAGGTAAACCTTCACTTCACAACTATTTATACAAATATTAATATATTTATGTTTTGATCTTATAATTATTTTTTTATTATATATCTATAGGTATCTACATAACTTGAAGCTCAATGATAAATAAAAGGCAAAAGTTGAAGCATCAATTGTTAATGCCTACTTGTGTGAGGAGGTTACAACATTTTGTTCATACTATTTCGAGGATCATGTTAGAACAAGGTTGAGAAATGAGCCTCGTAATTACGACGGTAGAGGCACATACAATGTTGCTAATGATATTGAGGGTATGTTGTCCGTGTTTAAATTCCCAGGTCGATGTTTAAGACAAATGAACGGCCATGGTTGAACCGACAAGAGATTGTAGCTGCACATAAATATGTGTTATTCAATTGTGAGGAAGTCCAACCGTACATTGAGTAAGTATTTCATATACGTATCATTTACATAATTAGAATATTAATTTATTATATAATAGTTGATTAATATAATATATTGCTTTCAATTAGGATCTTTACTAAAGAGCTACATCATATAGATCCAAACATCTCAGATGCACAAGTAGGTGAATATATTACTCGTGGTTTTGCAGAGTGGTTCCAAAACTATGTGAGTGGTTATAAACCGTTGTTTATTAATAAATTCATCGTAAATGTTTACAATTATATATTTAACCTCAAATCATCTCGTCACCGGGCTATAATGGTGGAATTGTGAACCCATTCAAGCGGGATCTCAGTAGAGGACCACTACGGTGGTCAACACGTACCAAGGATACTATGTAAATGGTTATAAATTTCATACATGTGGATTATGCATCGACCAAATCTACTGTGAACAGTTGTGTTTGCATTAATAGTGCAATGTTCGATGGAGAAAGCCGTGACTACTTCGGACACCTGCAAGAAGTCGTTGAAGTAGGATATCCGGGGTTCCTTGAGAAGACTGTTGTGTTGTTCAAGTGTGATTGGTATGATCCATCTGCTTCAGGAACAAGGATTCATCCCGAATAAAAACTGGTCGATGTTCATAGAAGAAGAAGATATCCAGGGTATGATCCGTTTGTGTTTGCTACTCAGGTATCCCAAGTATACTACTGCACGTATCTAGGTTCGAGAGCAAATAATGAATGGATGGCTGTTTGCAAAGTAAAGGCGAGATCACTGGTGCAAGTTCCTAAACTGGATTCAACTGCAGTAGTTGACGACGCTCCGTTCCAAACGAAAACAATTGCCACTCAAACTGAAGTGCATACAGGATATTTCAATCTTTTCGTAGACTTAACAGCTGCAAATCCAGATTTGATAGAGATTGACAGCAGCGGGGAAGGGAATGAAGATGGTGAGGAAGATGAGAATGAAGATGGTGATGAGGAAATAGAGGAGGAGGAGGAGGAGGAGGATGATAAAGCAGATGGGGGCAACGATGAGGATGACGAATAATAATTATATTGTATTTCATTTGTAATATTTCACGTTGACGACGCTCTATTATGATATTACTAGTTATTTAATTTTGTTCTAAACATAATTTATTTTTTGGTAATTATCCAATATAAATTTAAAAAACTATAATCATTGTAAATATAAAAATAACTAAATTATTATATTAAAATGTAATTGAATCATTAATTAATTAAGATAATTGAAAAAAAATTAATTGTAAATTAATATAGAATTAATTTTATTAAAAATAAGTTAAAAAAATATGATTTTAATATAATTAATTTAGTTATAAATTATAAATTTAAAATATAAATTATTATATTAAAATGTAATTGAATTATTAAATAAGATAATTGAAATAAAAATTTAAAAAAAAATTAATTGTAAATTAATATAGAATTAATTTTATTAAAAATAAGTTTAAAAAATACGATTTTAATTTAATTATAAGTTATAAATAAAAAATATAAATTATTATATTACAATGTAATTGAATTATTAAATAAGATAATTGAAATAAAGAATTTTAAAAAAAAATTGAAAAAAATGAATTATAGGACATATACAATTAAATTCATTAAGTAAACGTAAAGAAGCAAGTGCCCGAGCAGAATTGATCCCCGCTCGGGTACCCAAGGTCCTGTGTTCGGTCCCCCATGGGAGCGAATAAATATCTCATTTAATTGGGAGGCTTGGTGGATTATATATGAGATGCTTGGTGGTTAGGTTTGAGATGGTCCGTGGCTCGGTGCCCACCCGGGCGCCCCCGGGCCCGGATTCGAACTACCGTGTGCCATTTTTTTTTCGAAAATTCCCGATTTAGCGACGGTTTTAGAGACGGATGCTACTGTAGCTAAGACCGACGGAGTATAACCGTCACAAATGTCGACGGTATATGTCGTCGCTAATAACGACGGATTTTCGTCGTTGTTTGCGACAGTATTATGACGTCATAACCGTCGACAATATATCGACGGTTTAACGATGGAGTTAGCGACGCTTATTCCGCCCGGCAACCGGGCCCACTTTTCCGTCGACAAAACCGTCGCTATATTGCGACGGTAAAAAACCGTCGATAAGTAGAGACGGATTTACTGCCGTCGTTAGTAGCGACGGTCTTGGAAAAAAACGTCGCTATATTTTAGCGACCCTCGTTTCTCCGACGGTCAGAAAACCGTTGCTGAAACAGTCGTAAATCACCGTCTTTTTTGCAGTGTCACCACACCTTGAATCCATATGTTAAAGATTCAGAAGAGTGAAATACCAATAGAATACGCAGTGAATCGAACCAGCTCAGTCGTTAATACTTTACAGAAAGAATAATTGTCGATCAGATTCGATCAGTATTGTTTAATTACAAAAAGTGGGAATCTCTTGCTATAATTACCTTTCACCACTTTACATTCAAAGTTGCGTACCTAGGGCTATTTCCGTAAAAAAAGACATGTACACATCCAAACTTTGAATGCCACAACTATAAAAACGCACACCCCATCCTCGCTTCTACATACCCACCTCTTAATTTCTCTCATCCTCTTTTTCCATCTCTTCACACAAAACCAGAAACAGAAAAAAAAAAAAAAAGGAGCCTAAAAACCGAAACAAAAAAGACGCTTGTCAACAGCTAAAAAAAATGATCCCTCAGCTATTGCTCTCAGTTTCCGTATTTTCGTTCTTATTTTCCTACTCATCCTTGCAATACTTGTTTTCTGGAGACTCCCTACACTTTGTGAGCCATGCAGTACTCGACAAAAACTGCCTCTTTCTAATATGCAACGGCCTACTGCTTTTTCTAGCCAAGACTTCGGGTTTTATCCGGCCCCCGTCAGGGCCCGATCAGGACGACGTCGTAAGGACACGGATCAGCGACAGCTTGCAATCGGCGCTCGAGAAATACGTACTGGAGGAAGTCGCTGTACTTCACGAGCCAACAAAAGAAGAGAAAGACGAGAGTGCCCCTGAGACTGAGAATAGTAGTGGAGAAGAAGTTTTGATTTTTATTGCGGAGACGGAGAGCGAGGAGGAATTGGGGGGAGAAGATCGCGAGGAGGAGGAAGATGAGAATCGTGAGATCGAGCCGAATAGGTTTTGGCTTTTCGATGAAGACGAAGAAGAAGATGAAGATGAAGAAGAAATGAGTAGAGAAGAGTTGAATAAAAAGATTGAAGATTTTATTAAAAGGATGAAGGAGGAGATTATAGTTAATGAAAACAAGATGCTCCTGGTCAACTAATTTTAAGATATGTTGTGTAGAAATATTGCTCAGGGTATTTTTTTTAATAATTTTATTTTGTATAGGGTTTTCATGGTGATATGTATTTTTTGTTGGATACGTTATACGTAGATATATAAATGCAAACACAATAATTATATACAGATCAATTACCTCTTTGTTATACGTAGATATATAAGGTACGTTGAACTCTTTGTTCAACGTACATTTCCTATAGGGGTAAGGACAATATTACATTTTAAGTTTGGCAAATTTAGACCTGTAAAATTTTATTTTCGGGCCAAATTAATCAGAAACGCCCAACATTGGCTAAAATATACCAATCTCACTCGTGCACGGTTCTATCACTTTCCACTCAAACTCCGACCAATACTCGACGATTCGAGGGTCAAACCATATATCATTCTCTTCATCTCTCTTAGCCATTTGTTTGTTACCGTCAGTTGCTAGCACAACACCTTGAATTTGTACTTTTGTGTCTCAGATCATCTCATTCACGATTCAGTTTTTGCCATCGCGATTTCGGCCAACTTCCTACGATTCGAGCTAGGTACATGCCATATATATACAATCCCTTCACCTCTCCGAGCCCGTCAATTTGGTATCCTCAGTTTGTAATTTTATATACCACAACACTACGAATTTGAATTTTTGGACCGATTTACTGTTCATCGCGGCTCCACTCAATTTTTTGGCCCAACACACGACATTTAGCCCAAGTTAGGATGTTTTTGGCCAGTTTAACCTAAAATTGCGAGTTTGAAAAATTACCAACCAATAAAAATATTGTCATTCTTTTACTACCCATAATCCGATCGAGTTTAATTTGGGTAAACCATAACATATATATATCCATCATGAGTCCTACTCTTAAGTGACGTTTAATCCATCCCGGTCGCCATTCATTCATCATGCTCGTACATTAATTACTATACACTTGTCCAGGATATGTATGAAGCTAGATCATTAATTATGTGCCATAAATCCTTATAGATACATGCATGATATACACATCTCTAATCTTAACTTATTATTCACAATCAACCTTATCACCATATGAGCACCAACTTGACATCATCACTATCTCTACAGGTTACAATTACTTATTACAACTAGACTTATTGCAAACACCCCTAGTTAAGTACCACCGTTCACAACCCAAGTATCAACAAACTCAATTACATTCGTTCATAACAAAATCAAGAATTAAACAATATACATATATATATGTATATATATTGGAACATTTCCTGCCCTTAGCACTCTTTGAATAATTTAGATTTATAAATGTGCACCAATTAAAAGATGAATAATTTGTGAGTATAAAAGACTTGAGACATAATTGAAGAATTAAATTATGAGATGAAGAATAAAAAATATTAAAAGATCTTTAGGTGGAATAAACTGGGAAGAGGTGGGGAAAAATTAGACAATTAATTAGAAAAAAACTTTAAACTCTAAAAAGTCACTTAATATAAAATCAGAAATCGAGGCTTATGCAAACTCAAATACAATTTCCTTAAAACAATTATGCTTCACTTTCGATATACTGCGATGCTAGTATATCGTTGGGCACTTACTCCCCAAAATCGGTATCGCTCGCACACAAGTTCCTGGTGCAAAAGAACATTTTGACCAAGAGTTGCATCCTCCTTGCGCGCTCGTGAAAGGTGAAGGAGCATATCTACATAACAATTTACAAGCTACAGGTAAGTTCCTCCTTATATATTTATTTCCTTATTTTAATTTTTCTAATGTTGTACAAAAGTTTCTTGTTTTTCCTTTCCCATTTTTTGATTACAACAATTATGAAAATCAATTTCTCATTCACAGAAACTTCAAATTGGGCGAACAATATATCAAATCGAAGCTCTCTTCGAAGAGCACATTTTCCAACAAACTCACGTGATTAATGTGAATAAACTAAACTTCGAACCGATAAATAAATAAAATAAGTAGTTGAAATATATACATGAAAAGTTTGTTCAATTAGATCCATCTTATATGCTTCATATAGAAACGTATGGGGAAAAACAATATACAAGAGTATATTTGATTTCGTATTCTTATAAAAGATAAGTAATTGAACTTAATTAACTATATTTGAAGTTAGTATGTAGAGGATCTAAGGATGAATTAGGAAACACCATCATATAATAGAACTAATTGGGTGAAACTCCAATTTTTACTTTTATTTTTATTTTTTATTTTTAAAGGAATGTAAAGAAGTGGTGGTTTTAATCAAGTAGAAAGCTTCTTTATTTTCATATTCTCTTCATATTGGGACGGCGGGAAAATATATATATGCAATGTACTCATGACACATCCATCTAGCAAACAAGAAAAGGTCGGTTGTTCGGTAGAATCTTCTGGCGGCAAACCTTTTTAATTTTTCACTTTGAATCATATTCAATCATCCATCCAATTGTTCTTCTTCCCATGATCACATGATTATATATATATATTTCATTCTCTATTGATATACTATATGTATTGGAATCAATATTTTATGAGACCTTTAGAATGTTCGAGTTAAAGAAAATGTATTTAATTTATTTACTCAATCACAAATTCTTTGGTGATATTTGTTCATAGTATAAAACTGATATTATTACACTTATAAAATGCTACACTGTTCTTATAAATTAATACCAAGAGTATTTAATAATATAATGTAATTAATGATATCAATTTATAAGTGTAATGGAATAAATTTATACTAAGAACAAATTTCTAAGAACAAATTTCATCAAATATTTACTTGTGAGCATTTAAATTAAATGTAAATAGATAAATTAATGATTAGAGCTTTAAGAAAAGTAAATTAGTTTCTGCATTTTTTTGGACATGCACTTGATTAATTAGTGCAGAGTTCCCACGGAAAAATCAGCAAGTATTAGCTATAGCGCATGAAAATTAATTAATACGGTGTAAAATTTTGTTCAGGATAACTCGCAAACTATCTTTCAATAAAGAGACACACTTGTGCGAGATAGTCTCATAATGAGACGGAGCATAATTTGGGCATTGACGCATTAATATTTTAAAAGGGTGGGTATTAATTTATGCTAGAGAAGGTTTTATGTGAAACTGGTTTACCATACACCACTCATACTATTGCTTGTAGAAACTAATACTAAACTATAGTATTAGTTTCTACAAGCAATAGTATAAGTGGTGCACGGTAAACTCAGTTTCATATGAAACTTTGCTTTTATGCTAAGTTGTATCACGTCTCATGCATGATGTATAGGATCGTCTCATACGAGTTTTTGTCTTCAATAAAATATTCTACAATTGTTTTATTTAAAGTGTATGATTATTGAAGGTACAAATCAACTACTGCGATTTTAAAGGATTAAATTCAAAATGGTCTCATAACTTATCACCTTTATTGAAATGGTCCCAAAAAAGTCTTACTAACAAAATTGGTCCCAAATTTTTGCGAATTGTACAATTTTGACCCCAAAATTAACCGGCGACTGGAAACGACACGAAAAACGTCGTTTCGTGTCACGCGCACCGCACGTGTTGCTTCAAATTGGGGGTTTCCGGTGACCCAGTGACTGTGCATGACAAGTCACTCTGAGCTGGATTTTTTAACCAATCACAAGAGAGGGGTGCGACACATAAGCATTAATTAAAAATTCAAAAATAATTAAAAACATAACATTAAACACTTAAAAGAAGGGATTAAATCAGATAAAAACATAACATTAAAAAGGTAAAAACATTTTTTGAAATTAGATAAAAACGCTCATCACATTTCACAAACTCAAACACTTAAAAGAATTCAAATCGACTTTCTCCAAACCCTAGTTTCACTCCACAATTTCCAGAGCTTACGACCCGTATAATCAGCGGAGAAGACGACCTTAGCAATCATCGGGCATGTGGCGCTACTCTACTACTACAATGTTGGCTGCGACGCTTATTTGTAAACCCTAGTTTTCAAAAAGCGAACCCAAGACGCAACCGAAGAAATGGTGTTTGTTCGTAAGAAAGGTGCAAGGAAGTGGCCCATCCCTTAATATGGTATGCTATTCGTGTCTTTGGTCTTATATAATTGCTTTATTGTTTTTTTTTTTTGAAAAGATTCCATTCTTGTTTGTTTTTTATGAAAAGTCGAAAGTAGTGGTCCCTTTTCACACATGGTCTTGAATATTGTATAGTTATTGTATGGGTAATCTGCATTATTATAGAAAGTGTCAAAGTATTGTTTATTTGTTGTCTTGTAATGAATGCACGTGACTTTCTCTTTTCTGGGTAGTTGGAAAATTTTATTTATTTGTAAAGTGTATTTATTGTCTCATATTTTTGTTTATGTTTTACAGATTGTAAAAGCGACTACATCACTGTAGTTTTTCATTTTGGGGGCACATTTCAGAATACACTTTGTCCGAGTATGTGGGTGGGGACACCCTAGTATTTGATTGAGTCAAAGATGGGTTCAGTAAGCAGGCATGGGTTAAGAATGTTCTGAAATACTAGATTAGGATCCAAGATAAGGCATTTAAGTTTTTCATTAATGATGATGACCTTAGAGAGTGGGCAACTAAGTTTCTTGTGGTTAGAAAGATGCATATATATGTTGAAAGCTTGCCAGTAGAGTCTGACTTTGAAGATCCTGACTTTGAAATAGGGAATGAATTATCTGAATCTGATGATGAAGAGGAGTTTGAGCAACATGTTGATCATGTGGAGGGTGATTTAGATGCAATATATGAGCATAACATCTTTAGAAGTACCAACTTTGTCAATCTCACAATGGAGAGTCCTATGTGTACTGCTACTATGGGAGGTATGAGAAATGTGGGGGTTGATGGGGTGATGAGGAAGATGAACATAACAGTGATGTGGAGGGGGATCCTGATGTTGTTGATGGGGGTGATGAGTATGACTTTGATGAAAATAGGGTTTCTGATGAAGACAATGATGAGCCTAATTTCCCTATTTTCAATCCTAGAACTACCTTTGACCCACATTTCATGGTAACTCAGATATTCTCAACAAAGGGGGAATTGAAGAAAGTTGTTCACTCCATGCCATCAAGTACAAGAGAAACATACGTTTTACTAAAAATGATGCTAGGATGATTTATACTAGGTGTGAAGATGAAAAATGTAGCTGGAAAATCAGTGCTGTGAGAAGAAAGAATGAAATGACATTTCAGATAAGGATCTATGAGGACAAACACACATCTCAAAAGGTGAAGAAATTGACTTCCACTTGGTTGAGTGAGAAATTCCTTCAGAGATGGGAATCAGATGTGAACAGGTCAATAGGTGGTTTCATGCTTGATGTATGTCATGATACAAGACTCATGGTGACCAGGCAACATATTTACAATGCTAAAAAGAAGGCTATAATAAAGATTGAGGGTGATCCTGATCTGCAATACTCCAAGCTGTGGTCATATGTTGAAGAACTTAGGAAAACTAATCCTGGTTCAACAATATTGGTTGGGACTCATCTAGATAATGGTGTTACAAGGTTCAGTAGAATGTATGTGTGCTTTGATGCCATGAAAAGAGGCTTTGTTGCTGGGTGTAGAAAGATCATTGGAGTGGATGGATGCCATCTGAAGAGTAAGCATGGTGGTGTGTTGCTAACTGCTGTTAGGGTTGATGGAAATAACAATTTGTACCCCATTGCCTATGCCATAGTTGAAAAAGAAAATGGGGACAATTGGGAGTGGTTTCTCACTGCACTGAAGCAAGATCTGTCCATTGAGGCTAGTGAATATACCTTCATGTCCGATAAACAAAAGGGATTGATTCAAGCATTTCAGTCTATCTTCCCTGGTGCAGACCACAGATTTTGTGTAAGACATTTACACAACAACTTCAAACAGATGGTTTCAGAGGACAAACATTGAAGCATGCTGTCTGGAATGCTGCTAGCAGTACCACTATAGGAGAGTTCAACATAAAGATGAGAGAACTTAGGGCATTGAATGAGGGAGCTTGGGAATGGTTTCTGAATAAACCTCCAACACAGTGGTCAAAGGTTTTTTTCAGTGAGAAAGCCAAATGTGACATGCTACTCAACAATGTTTGTGAGTCATTCAACTCTAACATTCTAGATGCCAGGGACAAATCTATTATCACCATGCTAGAATGGATTGGAGAGCATTTGATGAGGAGGCTTCAGAAGAATAGAGATTTGGCAGCTGCAAAATGGAAAAAGAGATTGTGTCCTAGGATCAACAAGATATTGGAGAGGAATGGTGAAGGTGTTGCTGATTGTGTGCCCATCAAGTCAATAA
The DNA here is from genome assembly GCA_037126765.1 of Stenogyne calaminthoides. Taxonomy (NCBI): domain Eukaryota; kingdom Viridiplantae; phylum Streptophyta; class Magnoliopsida; order Lamiales; family Lamiaceae; genus Stenogyne; species Stenogyne calaminthoides. Next base: position 1,335,431 of record JBBCBC010000036.1, on the reverse strand, counting down.
ATATCCATTATCAAGTGAGTAGATTTTGTGGTGGACAGTACACAATTGATTTGCAGAAGTGGGAATGCACCTGTAGGTACTAGCAGTTGACTGGGATACCATGCACACATGTTATCTGTGCAAATATATGTGAAGGCCTAGATCCTGTAGGTTTTGTGCATGAGTACTACACTGTTGAGTGGTACTTGAAGGCATATGAGAATTCAATCTTTGGTATGAGCTATGAGGCTTTATGGGGTGAGACCTTGTATATCCCTCCATTGCCCCCTAATTTTGGGCAAAAGGCCAAAAGAGGGAAAAAAGCAACCAAAAGGAGATTAGAGCCTGATGAAAAAGCTAAAAAGACTGGAAAAAAGAGGTTGAAAAGGCAGCAAACCACCATCACTTGCAGAACATGTGGTGTCAAAGGCCATAATTCAGCTGGATGTAAAAGCAAAGAGGTAATTATGTTTTGATGTTGATTATTCTTTAATTATGACTTGTCTAATTATTTATTCCATTAATTTTTTATTATTATAGAAACAAGATGAAAGTGCAAGTGTTGTTCAGCCCCAAGTCAGAACCAATTCTCAGGTTAGAAAATCTCAAGTGAGAATTTATATATCAGTATCTCAAGTGTTATTAAAGATTGAAATTGATTTCTAATAAACTATTGATTCTCAGGGTGCAAGTAAAAGTAATGCAAGTGCAGAAGGTGTTAGTGGTGTTAGTGGAGTCCAATATGCATCTGAAGTGGATGAAATCTTGGTAATGTGTTTTTATTTTACATTTATTTGTAGTTATTTAAGTATTGGTAGACAGTACTTAGTAATTTTTTAATTTTTTTGTTCCAGATTGCACCACCAATTGTGAATAGTGGGGAGATTATTGATCTCACTATTGAGGAGGAGATTACTGATCAAATTTTGGAGGCTAATCTACGTAGGAAGAAAAGTGATTTAACAGTTGAAGAATGTCAATTGTGCAAGAACAGTATTGTGCCACACTTGCAGGGACCCACAATGCACCAACAACTTCAAATGGGGAGAAATCTAACAGCACCAACTGGTCAGGTGGGGAGAAATGTTGCAGCAACATCAAATCTAGCACCTAGGGTTCAAATAATGGCTCCTCTACCTTATGCAAGTGGTCACTTTACAACCAGGGTTCCTCCACTTTACAATCAGGGCTCACAAATTGTTGTTGGTAATGATGGTCAAAAGTTTATGGAGTTATCCACACAGGAAACTACTTCAAAGGGAAAAGGAAAAGGCAAGAAAAAAGTGGGGTGAAGGCCAATTTATCTCTTTTTGACTTTAAGGGGAGTGAAATGATCAATTTCATGGACTAAATATTGTTTTTGTGGTTAAAGTACTGTTATTGTGTAATTGATCTTATTCAAACTCCTTAGTAGTAGTATTAGTAGTAGCAACTATGGTACTGTTATGTTATTTTGCTCAATGATGGTATTTTGATGGGATGTAAGACAATTTAAAATTCTCTGGTGGTTTGTAATGGGTACAATGTGTTGGCATTTTGCTTAATTTAAGTTATGGTATGGTATTTGTTATTGGTGTTGGTATTTTCTGGTTGCAATGGGATGTACTTTTCTGATGCAGGCATTTTCTGGTTAATATGCTTAATTTTCATGTGCTGCTTAATGGATGCAATTTCAATCTGCATAATTTCATGCTTAATAGACAGGGGCCATTTTGTTGACAACACAATTCAATAGAAATTGCAGAAAACTGTGTTCATTGATGTTAAAACCTGATTACATAGAGTAGGATGCACTTACATTACAAAACACACCTTAGCCAAAATGCATACATGAAACACCACAAATATGCATACTTAAAACACCACATCATTTTCAATCTACAATCTAAAACAAAGTGATCAATCTATCATCTTCATCTCCAACTGTTGACCAATGAATTTAGGAAACACCTTAGCAAAACCAATTACTATACAAATCAAAACAGAAAATTCTAAAAAAAACTTCAAATTACAACTGATACTCTTGTCTTTTTTTGTCTCCTCCTTCATTTGCATCTTGAGTTTCTGATTTTCAAGCTTCAGTTCTTGTATTTCATTCTGCAACAAGAGGATCGTTTCATTCATTTTCTCAGCAATACGCTCCATATTTGTTGACTCCTCTCTGTATTCATTAACCCTTTTCAGCAATCTAGGTATTATTTGTTTTGCTCTCTCACACAAAGGTGCATCAACCCAACGAAAAAACTTGCAATATCCATCGTTCTACAAAAATTAAAAGAATATAAATTTATCATAAATCCTAAATACAAAATAAATCGCATTAATCACATAATTCTCATAAACCCAGAATCAACACTCAACTCAAACAGGCTTCGCACCGAATAAATCTTACCGGGTAATTTTTGCACCCGTAGAACCGCCGACCCACGTTGCCTTCTTTCCAACAGGTGGCCATCGTCGCCACCCTCTAACAGTGGCATCTTACCTCTTGAGAGCTTCCACTATGTTGAGACATTTGCATGATTTTCGTCGATTCGGGGTTTCAATCGATCAATTTCTTCAATTAGGGAAGAAAGGGACGTCGATTTTGTGGTTTTAATTGACCAATTTCGTGACCTAAACTCGAGGAAGAAATGAATTCGGGGGTTTCAGTTTGATGGTTTTGATTCGGGGGTTTCGATTTGAGGGTTTTGATTCGGGGGTTTCAATTTGAGAAAGAAGGGTTTCGATTCGATTTTTGAGGGTTTCGATTCGATTTTTGAGGGTTTTGATTTGGGGATTTCTGAGGGTTTTTCAATGGGGAGGTTTAATTGAGGAAGATAGGTTAATTGGCAATATTAAAAAAATAAATAAATTAGTGACGTGGCAATTAAAAATAAATGAAAATTATTAATATAAATATAGTCAGCATATCCCGCCGGAGAGAAGCAACACGTGCGGTGCGCGTGACACGAAACGACGTCGTTTTGTGTCGTTTCCAGTCGCCGGTTAATTTTGGGGTCAAAATTGTACAATTCGCAAAAATTTGGGACCAATTTTGTTAGTCGGACTTTTTTGGGACCATTTCAATAAAGGTGATAAGTTACGGAACCATTTTGAGATTTAATCTCGCAATTTTAAGTAAATTGAATATAATAATAATCATAAACATAAGTTTGTTTCGGTTAGAGATTTTCATATTATATAATGGTGTAACATTTTTATATATGTTACTCCTCCTAAACGAATAACCCACAAGAATGAAAAAAATTTGGAAAATTGTGAAATTTATTCATAATATAAAATTTATATAATTATATTTACAGTCTAATACCACTATATTTATATTTCAACTTATATCACTACTCTTATAAATTAATATTAATAGTATTTATTATGATTGATATTAATTTATAAGAGTAATAATATCATTGTACAAAAATAATTGTATTAATTTATAAATATAATAATATTAATTTTATATTATGAATAAATTTTATAGAAGGGATTACGAAAAATAAATCTCAATTGAAATTTTGTTGGGTGAGAACTGAGAAGACGAATAATAGTTTTCCTCCCTTGAAAAAGAGTATATACGTGGTCCAACATTTATCCAACTACTCTTCCTACTTTAACTTTCAAAAGTTAACGAACCATCTTGAAAATTGAAAAAAATCAAATTATTCGGTCTTATTTTCACTTCAATTCGACATGGAATTGAGGGCACTATTCGAGATTCACATGGTACCCCTGTGTTAGCTTTTGGCAAATGTGTTTGATTATGTTTTGTGAGTGAAAAAAAGTTTAGAAAAATTAAGGTTAGGTGCGTCTTTTTTGTTTCTTTTTAAAGCCACTAATCTGTGTGTTGTGACTATTTTCTGGACTTTGCCCATTCGCCCTTCTTGTATTGTTGCATTCTTCTAATTTTATTATTTTATTTCTTAATATCAATGACACAATATATATATATATATATTATTAATAGAATAATAATATGGAATTCGATGGTGAGTTTCTTGTGTAGCCAAGGTACACCGTACACGTACACTTGTACCTTATAGCATTGTACAAGTAATATATGTTGATTTTGGACTTCATGAAAAACAAACGAGAGACTTAATAGGTACATTTCAGGATTGCAACTTATTAATAATTGCAAAATGATTTCATTATGTACATTTGCATTTTTTTGTGCAATTTTAACTACATATGCAATCCATTTTGTACATATTAATAAATTGACCCCAAAGTTTATATATGTTAATTTTTCCTAAAAATTATCATTTAAATTCATATCAAAACCGTATATTAATAATGTCATAGAGTTATGGGTTAGAATAACATGTGAAAAAAAAATGACATGTGAAATGCCAATAAAGGAGATTGCCTTTGTACAGATCGGCATTATATGTAAATGTAAGTTAGCATCGAATTCAAAAGCTATTAAGCAGAATGAAATTCGTAACGTATGAAGACATGGGCACAGTCAGAGTGAAGCTATTAAGCATAATGAAATTCGTAATGAGTGTGTGGTCCAAAAAATAATGACATTTTGTCTAATATTGTAAATATTGTGGGGGTGAAGTTTATGGAGAACTTATTTTTAGGGTGTGCAGGTTATTTTGGAACGTTCGAATAAGAAAAGTTTATAAATTATTATGGGGATGAAGGTAGTATATGCATAACGAGTGGATTGTATTTTTCAATATAACAAGTTGCACGGTTTTAAAATGCACTATGAGTGCACGGAAAATCTGAATAATCTGAATATATAAAAAAGGCACATACGGTTCCACTAAAGTTGTGATTTTTAGATCTGATATTCATCTACCCTTAGGAATGAAAAGACATTGATATTGTCATGTGAGAAGATTGTACAAAGCCAAATGGCAAAGGAATTGGTGAAGAATTTTTGGTTCATTAAAATTAAACCTATATTGGATATGTGGCTATAATGGATTGGCTTTCGTTTTCAGATATCCATTGTGGATCTTATAGCCCCTATCAGAGAAGGATAGTATTCAAATTACAGTTTGAAGTCAAAATCTCATTTTAATTAATAGGAATTGTAGTTAAACCCCATGCACCTAAATCATGGTCTAGAAGGTCCTTAATTAGCTAAAACGGTATTAATGAGGCTAGATTGTGATGGACTTTCATTCAAAATTTTGCCACGATCGGAATTTCAAGGAAGATAATATATATTCACATTAAATGTTGGTACATGGTAGTTGTAGACAACGTTATTCCACTATACTCAAAATTTAACGAGTCAGGGAGTTCATTAAGCAGGACAAACGAATGGGAGCCACTAATTAAACACACCCCATAATTTTTAAGACAAAAATAAATATGTACAAAATAACTATAATGCCCTCATATGAATAGGTATCAAATTAGATTTTATTACAACATTAATCCATAAATCATAAAGCTAAAAATATTTATTTCTTGAAATTCACGCCCATAAACTCTTTCGGCTTTTTGATCCAATATTATATTGTCATGGAACATGAAAATTCAAAGGAAAAACTAAAAGGGAAAATGATGAATCATATAAGAATTTTGAAACCTTTAAGTAATCAAACACTTATATTTGATTCCCCATAATGCAATCTTAACGTTAGAAGTAAGAAAATGACATTTACACTCAGATCTAGGCTCAAACAAGAACTGTGAATTTGGTTTTATGTGAGAAAAATTGGGTCTCGCTCTTAAGTAGATTCACTACGAGGTTGAAGAGAGAAAGGTAAAGTTGAAGCAGAAGAATTGATTATAAAATTATTTCGATTTTATGGGATTTGACTTTATCCCATGGAGGATGAACGACGTTGGGTTGAATGGCGAGCCAGAAGGTACAATATCGACATGATAATCTATTTTGAATTTTAGAGGAAGAAAACGTTCCTAGAGCATTTTTGTGGCCTCATTAGCAGCAAATTAATATACCAGTTCATTTATCTAAAAAAATATGCAATACTCTGAACCCTAAAAATTCAAAAATTCAGTTATCTATCAAAAAAAAAAATGTATATATTTTTAATTTTTGAATGACCGATTTCCAATTATTGCGTAAATTCACCATCGATTTTGTTCATGAAGAATCAAAGTGGAAGATTTTTTTTTTTTGAGAGAAGAGCTAGACGCACGCTAATTTGCTTTGGAAGGGGGCACTAATACACATTTGGGCTTGGACAGCTGTGAAAAATGACCTTGGAGAGCGGTTATAACCGCTCTCCAAATAACAGCTGTCCAAGCTTGGACAGCTGATAAAAATCCGTTGTCCAAGAAATCGACTTGACAAATGTTTTTTCAATCGCATTGCAAGAGGTGTCTTGACAAATTTAATAAATAACCGCCTAACATAATTTTTTTTTATAATTTCGTTTATTATATTAGATAGACAAATGGTTATTAACAAATGTCTAATATCTTTTTTTTTTATTATTAATTTATATTTTAAAAATCCTATAATAAAACTATAAACCAAAACTTATATATATGTCCAATATCATAAACCATAAACCAAAAATCCTATAATAAAACCATAAACCAAAACTTATACAACATATATATATACCAAAACATCAAATAAATAAACATACACATCATGAAATAAATTAATAAACATACAATCATAAACATACGTCCAATACACCAAAAACATGAAATATATATCATCACAAATATATAATTTAATTACATGCTACCAAAATTTCAAACAACGATCACTCAATATCGTATGAATATAAGAATCGATTGTAAAGGTACCCATTCAATCGTTTTTCCATTTCTCCGCCTTTTTCTTAGAGTAAGACTTGAGCTCACGCTTCATAGACAAACCGCAAAACAACGAATCAATCAATATAGTATGAATTTTTATTCAATCAATGATAATTTAAATAAATCGATAAATTAACTTACATTGAGAGGAATGTTCGTTAGAGAAGCACGGATTATATCTTCAATAAAGCAACACACAAAATGTCCACAATGTTCATTATCTAGTTGCCTCGGAACACGTTTGATTAACAATTATAATCACGACATAATTATGATTTCTTTCTATTAATTTGATAATTTACTAAATTAAATTTACCTTAAAGTTAATCCAGTTCACTTTATTTAACTTAGATCTTGAACCTTGACTCAAGGCGACTCGATACATTGTCATCACACTATTATTATTATAATTAAAAAATAAAAATAGATTAAATATGCATAATTTTAAAAGTAAAACAAATCATTGTATAGAATATTAAAAATGAACTTACGCTTCCATATATGAAACGAGATCGTATGATTTGAATAAACTCCATCCTCGAAATTTGGGTCCATAAAATACACACTTAATGTATTCATGTGTATGGCGACCAAAGACCCAATGGTTTATATTATATTGAGAATATTAAAATTAATCGCAAATTTAGCATATATATGTGCAAATATTATAAACATGAATACAAATTTTAACGAAAATGTTTATCACTCACCCCACATTTGTTGGCCAAAAAAATGAGATGATTGCTCCCCCCTTTGATTCAAAGATATGATTAACTAACCCATCCATGGTTTGTACCCTATCACCCAATATGAAAGACACACGGGAGACGAAGGAATACATTCCACTTGCTCGGACATCTCTCGGAGAGATATACCTCACCCAAATATATTTAACCAACATATATACGCTAATTAATATTTAAAAAGAAAATTAAACTATACGAGAAAAGTGAATATTGAGAATTAGTAAACACATACCGAGGTAAAGGGCTATGGTGGTTGCATTCAACCACTCGTCATTCAAGACTTCAAGACATGTTCCTCAATTGATTTAATTCTTGGAAAGTATTCTCGATGAAAGTGAGCAAGCATGCAACCGTGGATTGAAGATCTCGAAAGCATTAGACGATACCATCCGGTGCACCCTAGACTGTACATAATCATCGTGATCTAAGTCTTCACTCATGGGATAACCAAGTCTGAGCGCAGTGGAGTCCCTCGTTCTCCTCCTCCGACTGTCTACGACACCCCTCGATTTCTCTTTAGCCTTTTGGGTGATTTCTTCCGAGGCATTTGTGGTGTCGCATTCTACAATTAATTTGCAATATTATTTAGAACCACAAATAAGATAATGAACTTTAATAACATATATTTTACCCTCATGGTGCTTTAGAGACCAAGTTACTTGGCCATTCGATGAAGTGCCCGACCGTTGTTCCGATCGTGGATTTCGACTTTTATCGATTGATTTTGCATTCTTGAATCCTCTTGTCCGATTACGGCTACATCGAGTGTGACCCTCACGAAACCCGGGAGTGATGGGATGACCATGAATCATTCCATGGGAGTTGTGCAACGTTCCTGTGGCCACCAACCGACGGGATCCTCCAAATAAAAAAAGTAAAAAAGGTTGGGTACGCTCGAATAAGATATTTAGTTAGAAAATTTTAATACACTAGTCTTTAATTAAAACAAATGTGAGACATGCATATCCGATACACGAGAGACGTTTTGAAGTGCCTCAATAAAAAGTCTCATCCCTAGGGTTAAATAAAACATAGCATTAAGCGACACTATGTTCACAACTTGCTCCACTCGACGACATTCCGTGGCTCGTTCTTCTCTCGGACCTCAAACGTTCCACATCTTTAGACAACTTGGCAACTTGTTCCGTTAGTATACCCACCATATTCATGGCTTGAAGACCAGGTGTCATTGCTAACGATGTCTTCGTCACGCCATATTCGACACTCCGTAAGCGGCCGGGATGCTCCTGGCGACCTATAACCCATCCAAAACAGATCATCGGGCCGATAATGTGGATGTCGTCAGCATCATGGTCTCGAGATAGACGCCTCCCGAATCACAAAAAAATAAAAGATTATTATTTAATTATTTGTTTATAAATAATAGTTTGTAATTGAAAGATAAATTAATGGATAGATTACCACTTCTTCAATGATGCGTTGTGCACTGGGATCGTGAATATTCCCGCCTCGACCCCTTTTTTCGGTAGTCCTAAATAAGTCGAAAACGGGTAACAATAGGCTCACTCTCCGCATTTTTTCTTTCTTCTTTCTTTCTCGATAGTGATGAACGTGTCCCTTTATTAGATTTATTAAAAGTGAATATATAAAAAAAATTAAAAGTTAGGATTTTGATCTCACCATATTTTCTCTTATTCGCGGCATAACCTTTGTTCGATCCACGATATCGCGCCTCCATTGACTTGGCTTGATCGTGATTTTTATTACTTCGATTCTACAGTATAATAGAAATATGATAAACACTGAAAAACTTAGGGCATTAGAAATTGAGGAAATGACATTGATCAATTTTACCTGGAAATCATCCTCCATAGCTCTGCTCACAAACTCCTCCCAGTATGGAGCCACCATAGGGCTATTCTGATACGCCGGAGGCGGACTAGCCGAGTAAAGACCAGTTTCCGGATCTCGTGTGTTACTTCTCAACCAAGTCCAAAAATTCTTGGCCATTACTCCAGCTTGCGACAATATTTGCTTCTTCTTTGTGTGGTCAAGACCTCTGAATGTAGTCTATACGCATATAACATAACAATTTAGTAAATTTAAGGGTCATACTACAACTTTTAATAAATATATAATTAACATACCGTAAGTTCGTCCCATAATCTTTCCTTCAAAGGAGTCAGTTTTGGGCTACGCTAGTCCTTGGCTGACAGCACGATAGGGATCACGCTCCTGACTGCAACTCCAATGTAGAAGGACAACGACTCACTCTCTTTTCTATTGCCTGTCCAAACTCATTGAACGATAATTGCAATAACATAGTATTTAATTAGGTTCAACGATCAATCAATATATTTATCGATTTCAAACTGCTCAATTGTAATAAAATTACCAAGTTTTTTTCTTCTTCTACGAGCTCTCTTAATAGATGACATGGTGACTATACCCCCGAGTCGCTTCTCCCCGGAGTCGCTAGTGGTGGTGGGAGCATCGATGTCACACTCTCTCAAGTCATCGATGTTGTCGATCATATGCACCATGATCATATGCTCCATGATCTCCATCAGAATATCCATCATCATCTCCATCATCTCCGGGATATGGCAAACGAGACATGATCCTGTAAAGCAGAAGAAACAACATTTAATAAACAGAAAACAAATAATATTCAATAAATCAGAAGAAAAAGAATTGCATGATTACAAAATTCTTCCACCCCATTCCTATACTCATCTGATAATCGATCTGCTTGAACCCACTTTCGATCCATATAGAACTAGAGATGCCTATAGGAAAGACAATATGAACTGCTTCTCAAGACAATTATCTTAAAGTATTAAACCTAAAAGTATATCTAACCATACTTAATCTACATTCATTTTAATTTTCTAATTTTGAAATCCTTCCAATTTTTCACTCATTCACAATTTTTGTTACTTCTCAAGACAATATGTATCCTAATGTATCACCATTAATCATCATTAATCATTAATCACTATCCATTCATTAAATTAATAACCAAAATATATCCTAATGTATTAATCCTAATTTATGCTTAAATCCTCACACAAGCATATTATCAAACACCTTAAGTGCATTATTCATCTCTAACAAAATGTTCATTTCTAACACTAACAAAAATTCATTCAAGCCACTAACAACAATTAATCCAAGCTACTAACAACAATATAATTAAACCAACATTAATCCCACACTAACAACAATTAATCATAACAAATTAGCTATATATATCCTAACAATTAATCCCAAACATATATATATAAACACATTTATATATGTATATCCTAACAATTAATCTCAAACATATATATATATATATATATATATATATATATCCTAACAATAATTAATCCCAAATATATATATATATATATATATATATATATATATATATATATCCTAACAATTAATCTCAAACATATATATATAAACACAATATTTATATATATATCCTAACAATTAATCCCAAACACACACACACACACACACACATATATATATATATATATAAATAAACACATATATATATATATATATATATATTTAAATATATATATATATATATATATATATATAAAAAAAAAAAAATACTTATATATATATGGAGGAGGAAGGGGCGGCGGGGGAGGGAGGATGGGACGATAAGGACGGGGGGGGGCAGCACAGGGCGATAGGAGAGGAGGGAGGAGGAGGCCGTGGACGATTTGGGGGGGAAGGAGAAGCTAGGTCAATCCATGACGGCGGCCATTTTGGTTGGAGGAGAAACCCACGACGGGCGCGCCTTGATTTGGGTGAGAGGGAGGAGCTAGGTCTTCGATTGGTTTGCGGCGATTTGGGGGGAGAGGAAATTGGGGAGAAGAAATGAAGGCAGGCCTAGTGATATATATCTGATATAAAAAAAAAATGGTTATTAACTAACCGTTAAAGTTTTTAATTTAGGTAAGTGATTAATCATTGCAAATGATCTTGCAATGCGGTTTAAAACCGCTTTCCAAGTTTTATTCTTGGACAGCGGTTTCAAACCGCTGTCTTTTTTTTTTTTTTTTAATAAAACCGCTCTCCAAGCTATAACTTGGAGAGCTGTTTGAAAAAAGAGATGTTCAAGTGCAACTGTGCAAGCCTAAATGTGTAGTAGTGGGGAGAAGATAAGTGATTTTATTTTTTGAGGAGAATGGTATAATGGTAATGATTTTGGGTGGATTTAGTAATTTAAATTAATTTAATTTTTTTAATGGAGTGGGTTTAGTAGATGGGAGTGTGAATGTAGGATTATGGGTATGTTTAGTGGCTCCCCAAATGAATAATCATCGTTTGATTAAGTACAAAATTATGTATTGTATTTTACCAATATATATCAAATATATTATATAATATTTTGTCAGATAATATTTGGAAAGTGGTGTTACTGACATTATTAGATATCTTCTATTATATATAAAAGCAGAAACCGCCCCAAATTTGAAAATCATTGAATTTTCCCACTAAAAATTATTACCAAATTGGGAGACGAATCTTTTAAAAAATATTAACAAATAATAATCTATATATAATATATATATATATATTTTTGGAATAAATATTAGCAAATTATAGAAGATTAAAAACATCTAATGTTAATTGAGAAACGAATATTTAAAATAAATATTAATAAATTATAATAGATTGGAAAAATATGTTTACACTTTTATCAGTGTTTCCTGGTTACCTTTGTGCATAGAAGTTTAAACTTAGTGAATTGAAAATTTAAGTAATGCTCAACTTTTGCAGATTTTTTCTCTTGTCATGTGTCATGGTTGAAGTTTTGTCATCGATATGTTCTCTCCTTTTTTTGGGTCGATAAAGATTAGTTATTATAATTTATTATTTATAAAGATATATTTACATATATTATTATATATTCACGCCCCACTTATAGTTGTGGAGGAATTTCTTCTTATATGTTCTATTTAATTTGATTTTATTATTTTATATTCAAGGGAGTATTGAGGTAAGTAATTTGAGTTATGAATTAGTTATGAATATTTATTATTGCACGAAGTATTGAGATAAGTAATTTGAGTGTTAAATTTATTGTGGTGGAGTTTCTTCTAATAATCCCTCCATCCCATTAGTTGGTTTACATTTATTGTTTTCTCATGTTTGAGCGAACGAATTTTTTATTAGTATTTGAAATGATAAAGTAATTTTTTAGGAGACATATAATAGAGGAGAGGTAGATCTATCATAACTCTCCTTAAAAGTAACTTAATCATTTCAAATACTTATAAACAACTCACTCGCTAAAATCACGAGAAAAAAGGTAGTGTGAATAAATTAATGGGACGGAGAGAGTATGTTCTATTCAATCTTCTTTTATTATTTTATATTGTAGGGAGTATTGAGGTAAGTAATTTGAGTTATAAATTAGTTATGAATGTTTATTGCAATTGTGTAATTATTTTGTATATTGCAGATTTGAGTTATGAATTGGTTATGAATGTTTATTATTGCACGGAGTATTGGGGTAACTAATTTGAGTGTTGAATTAGTTGTGGAGGAATTTCTTCTAATATGTTCTATTTAATCTGATTTTATTATTTTATATTATAGAGAATATTGAGGTAAGTAATTTTGGTTATGAATTGGTTATAAATGTTTATTGCAACTGTTTAAGCTTTTATATATTGCACGGAATATTGAGGTAAGTAATTTGAGTATTGAATTAGTCGTGGAGGAGTTTCTTCTAATTTGATAATAGCGATTAATATTCACGTTTTGTATATACTGCAGGGAATATCGAGGTAAGTAATTTGTGTGTTGAATTAGTTGTGGATGAGTTTCTTCTAATCAGTTCATAGTTATTAACATTCACATTTTGTATATATTCCAACGAGTTTTGAGGTAAGTAATTTGAGTTAAGAATTCATTTGTAGGGAGTTTTTTTTTATATTGTACGAAGTATTGAGACAAGTAATTTGAGAGTTGAATTAGTTGTGGATGAGTTTCTTCTAATCTTTTCATAGCGATTAATATTCACGTTTTGTATATTTTGTAGGGAGCATTGAGATAAGTAATTTGAGTTATTAATTCGTTATGAATGTTCATTCGTAAATTGCTCTGAGTGAACGTGACAAATACTTGCCTTCAGATGGATAATTTTGTATTGTTGATAGTGTAGAAAGTTTTGTAGGCAACTGCAAACTTCTAGCCACTTTGATGACTGTATTAGAGTTTTACTTTTATTTGCTTCATTTTTCTCATAAAAAATTCAAAGTAATTAAAGATGATCAAAGTCAAAATTGAGAAAGATTAGTTGAATACAAATTTATTTCTCTTATCTCCCTCTCTACTAACTTAAATTTTTATTTGAATTTTTTAACAACAAAAAATATTTTTTTATATTAACTTTAAATTTTTGGAGGGAATAATATTTTCTCAATAAAAAAAAATATCAACAATAAAAAAAATTTGTTTTTCAAAATAAAAAAATACTTTAATTTGAATATCAATAAAAAATTAATATAAATTAATATTGCAATTATAATTAATACTTTTTTTTGATATATTATATAACAATTACTTTTGTTAAGATAATTACTTTATATGGTATTTTTATATGTACAGATGATGAAAATGAAATATTAATTCAATATCATTAAATGTGATATGAATAAATTAATCAAATTTGGATAGAAAATTTAGATACATTTTAGAATTGTAACTTACTAATAAGTACAAAATGATTATACATATGTGGGTATATTTGCACTTTTACGTGTAATTTTGGCTATATATGCAAATTCTGTTTGTACCCTTAATAAATTGAATTAAAATTTTGTATCTATTAATAATTTTTCCATCTGGATATGTATCATCACGTGTTGCATGGAAAATTGAGCTTAGCCCATGTTGGAAAATTAGTAGTGTGTAGACAAAGATAACTATGCACACAACACTAGAAATAAGTCAAGGTAAGAGTTGTACTCTTTTTTCGTAAGACAATATTATTCGTACCTAGGTGCAATACAGTTTTATAATAATTACCTCCAAGGTATGATTTTCAACTTTTCCGACTGTTGTATTACGAATCGGAAGCTATCGGTAAAGAAAATAATATTTTGAGCTCTATTTGAAATACGAAGATGAAGAAAGGAATAGGAAAACTTCAACCTTAATCGATGAGACTCGCAAATGCATTTTTGAGTATTTTTTATGTTTTCAATGTGTTATCAAGTGATGATTGTTGAATGAAGAGGGTGTTTTTCAATATGTTATCAATTCGTGAAGAGGTGCAGTCTTTGAAATAGCCATTTACTTATGTTTTTTTGTTACCAAAAAGACACGATCCAAAAAGATTTATGAACATTCACAACCTTTATTCCACACCTTTTCACACATATCTCTTCATCTAATACACACCATTTCAAATGATTTTTTCTTTCACCCAAAAATTCCAGCAATCCCCCATCCTTTGCTTTGTAAAGCCTATCTTCTTCTCCTATGCAAATACGAGAAGCAACAAGACGCTTCTTGATAACTTTTAAATGTCAAAAAACGATCAAAACAAATCACTCTCGAAGCCGAAACCAAGAACGAACACCAATTCGTGTAAACAACCAAATAGTTGAAAGATCGTAAAAAGACATTTTCAAACAACCTTTTGGGAACTATGAAACTCTATTCTTTAATTGTCCCATTTATAAATTCTTTAAGAATATTAGATTTCCATAAGGTTTTGCAATTCTTGTAGCAATGTTAAGTTTTCGGTTCACATAATGAAATTCTTTTTGTAGATTCATCTCGTAATTCTTGATTCCTCGCGGTCTACTTTTTTGCGATTAATAACGGAATCCCACAAAGATTATGACTGGATCAAATCGATTCTTTTTGAATCTCTATAATTCCTCAAGACCGGAGGATATTTTCATATTCTTTTGAACATCATTTTTGATCTTCTTGTAGACCCTCAGAATCATTTTTTGGTTGTGTAAACCAAAGGGAATGATGGCTTGATATGGACGGTCAAGAGAACTCAAGCAACCAGTTATTGCATCGAGATATATAGCTTCAGGCTTTGAACCTTCACAAGTTGAAACTATTGGACATACTCGATGCTTAGTCAACGTGATGTCTTGAACTCATAGTTTTTTATGTATACCAAGATTCAATAGCAACAACACAATAACCTTCGTAATTTTTGGTTCTCACGTTGTTGTCCATTTTGGACGCCCGTGGACCATATCTTAAATTCATAAGTGTGTACTGAAATTCAATTGAAGCGGTCCCACTTTACACACTTATATAGGTGATCTCCTATTAAGAACACCTTGCAATTATAGGGATATGAAAAAGTGTGTTCATTGGAGGAAGATAAATCTTAGATAGCGTGGTTTTGCTTAATGAGGTAATTGAGGATGCAAAGGCCAAGAAAAAGCAATGCCTTCTTTACAAGATTGACTTTGCAAAGGCTATGGCTCTGTTCATTGAGGGTATTTGAGGCTGATAATGGATAGATTTGGATTTTCGTGCAAGTGGATCAAGTGGATCATGGAGTGTGTATCTTCGCTCATGCATCTGTTCTTATTAATGGGAGTCTGATGGAAGAATTCCACCTGGGTAGTTGACTTAGGAAAGGGGACTCAATCTCCCCCTTCCTATTCCTTATTGCGGCAGAAGGGTTGAGCTTGATGTTCAACAAAGACATCAATAGAGGCCTCTGAATCCGTGCTAGTGGGCAAAGATAATATTCAGATTTCACACCTTCAGTTTGCTGACAACACTATATTCATTGACAAAGCTTCGATGGAGAATGTTTTATTCTTGAAAAACTTCATCATTAATTGGGAGATGGTATCCAGGCTGAAAGTCAACCGAGACAAATGTAGTTTGATTGGGTTGAATGTGAATAACGATGTTATGCAAGCATATGCTAATGTTCTAGGTTGTCAAGTATGTGTGGGGGGGGGAGAGAGAAGTTTGGCTACTTGGGGATTAAGGTCGGATGTGCACACAGAAAGGCTACCGAATGGAACCATGTTATTCAGAAAATTCGGAACCATATGAGGAAATGGGAAGGTCTAAACCTCTCTATTGAGGGGAGACTTACACTGATTAATGTTGTACTCTCATCTCTACCGGTCTACTTCTTATCCACCTACCGTGCTCCTAATAATGCCTTGAGTGAAATTGTGAGTTTACAAATATCTTTCTTGTGGGGGGTGATGAGAGCAACAATAAAATTTCGTGGATTAAATGAAAAAATATTAGTAAATCTAAATCTGGGGGTGTCTTGGGGTGAAAGATCTTGAGGGTTTTAATAGAGCTCTTTTGGGTAAATGGGTGTGGAGATTACTTAATAATCTTGGGCGCTTATGGGCAAGAGTGATTAGATCGAGATGGGGTGAGTATGGGGGGATGGGCAGTGTTGGAGGGAGAAGGGAGAGAGTCTCGGATGGTGGGGTGAGGAATTGAAGGCGGTGGGAGAGGGTGAGGAGAGCTGGTTTTTTTCGAGTTTGGGGAGAGAATTAGGGGACGGGAGAAATACTCTTTTTTGGGAAGATAAATGGTTAGGTGATAGACCGTTAAAATTAGTTTTCCCCAGATTATATAGATTATGCCAAAACAATTCTTTGAGTGTGAGGGAATTGGGAAATATAGAGAGAGTTTGGAGGTGGAAGTTGTTGGGGTTATACTGGAAAGTATGTTTTTTACTTTGTATAACCAAACTGAATTTCTTATTTATTTACTGAAATAAAATATTAATCACTATTGCATTAAATATGAATGAATGTTATATATATTTGTTGCAAACCGGTTCAATAAGTAAGTACGTACTACATTGTAGTTAATTTGGTGATGCTAGATCACAGAAGATCAAATTAACAGTTCCTTATAATTAAGAACAAATTCACAACCCAGATGAAAATGAACAATCCATCATGAAAGGTTGAAGTGTAAGGCTCAGATTGACTTGTCTTGACCAAGAGATTACACTAGTGCATTATGATGCGCTGAATAGGACATACAGGAGGATAAATTCTCCGGTACTGAATATACAAGAATTAGACCTCAGTGGTTCGTTGTTTTCTAATCTCCGTCCCTTAAATAGGATCGTGTGAAATTAATAACTATTGCTTTGACTTATGATGGGAAGAGAATCAACGCGATTCGATACCTTATATCTTGGGCAATATTATTAGTTACATGACAATTGCTAAGATTTAATACGGAGAATTGTGTGCAAGTACGGCTTGCTTGATTTGTCCCCTTGGTGGGCTCAGAATCTTTATCATACCAAATCTTGCAAGTGGAAATTTATTTTCGGTATGGATAATAATGTTGAGTTGTCTTTACTCCAAGGACAAAGATATTAATTAATATAAAGTTTGTTCAGTGGCTTAATTAATTAGTGGACTAAGATAATCATAAACACGAAAAATAATGATCGGGAGCCATGTTATTGTAAAATCGTAATATGGGTTAAGATGGATAGTTCAATATTAATTTTATAGTGGAATAAATTAATATTAATGGGCTTGAATAATATTTGGCTTAATATTAAAGTTTTATAACCCATTGGAGGTCCAATCTTAATTCTCCTAAAGGCCCCTCAAATAGTCCAAATTAAAGTCCAATTAATGAAAAGGAGAAGAAAATATTTTGCCTATTTTTTCATGACTATTTTCGAAAAATAGGTAGGAGAGAGAAAAATATTTTTTCTTGGAAAGATTTTATGGAATAAGTATTCTTGAGATACAAGTTTATCCCATAAATTCAAGAAAAGAAAAAGATCTTATTCATTCCCTACTTATGTGCAATTTTCGAAAATAAGGAGCAAGAAAGGAGAAGAGTTTGTTGGGAGATATTTTTGGAAATAGAATATATTGGATATATTCAAGATTGTATCTTGAGGAAGAAGTAAGGAAATTTCCCAATGACCCAATTAGGTCAAAAATTTTGCCCCCCCTTGTCCTATAAATAAGGGATGAATGTTTTATCATCAATGCAATTCCATGTGTTGGAAAAATTAGAAATCCACAAAGGTGGTGGCAAATAATTTTATTTTCTCCTTTATTATAATCGTTTGTTTAAATTATTTTCCCACTGGATTACGTTCGTGGACATGGGATATGTTTGAGAAGGCACTTTGGGTTGATCCATCGTCTCAACGGTTTTCTCTACGAGAGGTATGTAATCTTGTAACTCCTAGATTCCGCATGCTTAAGATTTACGTGGATTACGTGCACGCATGTTTTTAAATTGTTTGTTTAATTATTATGTTGAATTGATTTAGGATTAATTCATGTTAGTAATTAATTTATTAATTTAAATATGTATTCAAATTCATCTCGAATAGATCCGGGCACCCCATATTTTCCCAACAACTGGTATCAAAGCTTCGGTTTCGAGCTCTGACTTTTTAAATTGTTATTTAAACTATGTTAGCCATTAAATTGAAAATTAGATAGTAGAATTTCTAGATCTATTTTGCAAGTATCTAATTGTCATGATATTTAATATATTTATTTATTCATGCGTGTGAATGATTTTTAATTCGACTCGTTCGGATTTGTTTTTCTCGTGAGAAAATCAACGAGTAGATTAGGCTATTTAATTTGTTCAATGTAATAGACTAGTTTAGATCGTAGGTTTATTTATTTTTGTTAAATAAATTGTAATCGGATCGAAGACGAAGACGAGGATTAAAGACGAGATTCGGAAACCGTGAACGGGCAGCGTGCATCGTGCTGAAACTTGTTAAGGGAGGCACGCACGGGCGCTGCGCCATGCCGAGGGGCCGGACGCGAGAGGGACCGAGGGTCACGGTGTCGTCGACGAGTCGGGCGCGGCGGAAGACGCTACGGGCTGAATGCAGACGGGCGAGGCTAAGCGACGGGCGACCACATACAAGACCGCACACACACACGGGCGGACCTGGCCCATCGCGATGCCGATGTTGCTGAGGAGATGGGCGATACGCACACAAGCTTTGGCGATGGGCGCGTCGCTGGCTATGGGGCTTCACGGATGCGGCTCGATCCCGGGTTGCTAGTTGCCGCTGCATGACGACGCCGAGATGAATTTTTTTTCGAAACGAACGAGTGGGAGAAATTCAAGACGATGTTTCTTCAAAGTCAAGCCAAGGAAAATCAAACCATGACAGTTGAATAATTTGTGCCCAATATGTTTATTTTCTGCTTTGCTTGATTTATTTTTGTATTTTCTTATGCTTTATTTAATTTGTTTAAATGTGTTTGCATGAGAATTGTCCAACGAAAAATCTCAAATTCAAAAATTACTAAGTATGTTTTAAACAATTAATTCGGTTTTGAATCAAATTAATTTTGACCTCCATGATTTATTTATTTGTGAAATCTTTTGGAGAAATTCCCCTAAGGGACGGCCAAAATAAAGCTTTCACATGAATAAATTCTCAAAATGATGATTGTGAATTATTATTAGTTGCGATGATGATCCTCCCAAGAGGCTCGATCAAAACGAAGTAGTAATTCTGTATTTAATCATGGTTATTACTTAGGTATAAAATTGATATGCTTATACTTCGCCGAAGTCCCTGTCAATTTTATATTGGTCAAGTGGGAGCCAACTATTAATTTGTTTTAAAAATTAAAGGTTTGTAACTGTTCTTATTTGTAACCTGTTTGAATGTGATTTAAATGATGACCCTCCCAAGAGGCTCATTTAAAACTATTTTGAGATGTTGGCTGATGCATGTTCATTTTTTTTTTAGATTTCAATATGAATCATGTGATCGAATTATGTGATTTTCTTTGTGTTGATCCGGACATTGACACAAGATGTATGTTTATTTTCAGTATCATCATGTCGCAACCTTTTAATTCACTGAAATATATGCTCCAAGAACATCAACTTGCTGGTGAAAACTATGCAATTTGGAAAAGAAACGTGAAATTTGTCCTCACTACACAACAACACCATTGGGTTCTTGGCGGATCCAAACTTGAGAAACTTACTGAAGGGTCATCAAATGCGGAGAGATCTGTGTATGAAATCTGGGAGCATGCCAACGAATCAATGAAGTGCATAATCTTGACTTCATTGTCTGATGATTTAAGACACATTCATGAGGGTGTTGAGTCAGCTGCGGAAATCATGCAGAGTCTTGAGGAAATGTTTCTGACAGAAAACTGCATGACCAAAGAGTTTCATCATGATGGTGTGGCAAGGCTAAGGATGACGGAGGGAACACCTGTGAGGGATCATGTTCTCAAAGTCAGGCGCCATTTTGAAAAACTTGCTTACCTCGGTACTAAGTATTGCGATGGGGCTCAAATCGAATTGTTCCTAACTCTTCCAAGATGCTTTAATGAGTTCTACTGTAGTTTTGTGATGAGAGATCACATGTTTACTATGGATACTCTACAAGAGGTTTTGGAGACGATAGAGAAACATTTGGGACAAGAGGACGAAGCTTCGGTGACTAAGAAACTTCTCTCAAGATCTAGGCCAGTGGAAGGCAAGATCATAGAGAATAAGAACGGTCAGATCCAAAGTAGAACCCCTACTAAGAAAGATAAAGGTAAGGCAGTCAGTTGGTTAAAAATCCAGAAGAAACCAAAAGGGAAGTGTTTCAACTGCGGTGAAAAAGGACACAGGAAATCGGTCTGTTCCAATCCCAAGCGGAATGGAAAGAAAGGTAATTCTCACGCACTAGTTGTTGAAACTTGTTTAGCGGCGTATGCTACCCATTCGTGGGTAATGGATACGGGGTCCACTGATCATGTTTGTTTCACTTTACAGGGGTTCAAGCGGACCTGGCAACTAAGTGAGAGTGAGATCCTCATCACGCTATGCGATGCTACGAGAGTGGCAGCTGAAGCAGTGGGAGACGTGCACCTATCTTTTGAAGACAAGAGTTTAATTTTAAAAGATGTTCTTTATGTTCCTATTTTTCACAGAAACCTTATCCTGTTTCCAAACTATTTGCTGATGGATATTCTGTTCATTTTAATAAACATGTTACTGTTTTTCGTAACGATGTGATTATCTGTCATGGAACTTTACGGAACAATCTCTATATTATTAACTGTGCACATCACTCACAGAATGCATCCTATAACTGTTGTGGGCATATGGCGCGAGGTCGGCCCCAACCTGGAAAGAAACAGAGGAGGACCAGACCACATTTTGTACAAGTATAACACCTCGCAGAAAGGATGGAAACGAAAGCATGCCAAGCACCGGTATGCGACCTGAACGCACCTCGCAGGTCGCACACTGACACAAGTACGGAGCATTAATGGGGATGGGACCCACGGCAGGCGAGCAGCCCCAGGGACCTTACCTAAGAATGGCCTCAATCAGAGATGTGTCAGTAAAGGACGATAATGATGAGTAGCTATGAGTAGATAGACGACTAAATTCCTCAAAAATCGGTTTGCCTCGAGGCGACGCCCCATCGGCCCGAGGGCTTGAGCTCTTGATCCCTCGAGCGACCTCCCAAACCTCCTCCACTGCACAGGTCACATCAATCATGTAGCATTTAATATTTTGAAGAGCTATTTTCGGCTACTTGTACTTGTAAATTGGGAGAGTGAGCTCCACTCTCCCAAACCTTATAAATAGGGGTCATTTATGACCAAGAAAGGGGGAGAGAAATCAATACCTTACCAAACCTCTTGCAAATCTATTGCTCAAACTCTTACTCTCTCAAGCAATCATATAACATAAATACAATCCATTTTACACATTTATTGTTTGTGTCACTAAGATCATCAAGCCACATCTTAATCCATAATCCTCATATTTTAGTACACAACAATTGGCGCTAGAAGAAGGGTACTCTTTAAGAAATATCGAGCTAAGTTCTTAGTGTTTTCATCATTGGAGTATTCCTCACAAATCTTCGGTACAAACTCATCTCATATACCCAAATATCTCAAAAAATCACTCAACCATGTCTCAAGCAACTCTCATCACCAAGAGGAAAGCCTTTTCAGTTTCATGTCGCTCTGGCGGAGCAGGGGCTAGCGGCCCGGCCGTTAGCAACTGCAAGGCTGGGGGACCCACCACGGGGATTGCTCAAAAGCTCGAGCAAATCCGTACTCCAAAAAAAATCGATGAAGCCATCGCAGAGTTACGCCGAAAGCAGGCCGAAGTGCTGATCCCAGACGGCGACCTACGCCACAACCTGAACCGGAAGGCCCAAAGTAAGGGCAAAGGCCAAGGGCGCGAGGAGTCTTACAAGGATAGAGCCAACTACGAAGGGCCTCGCCAAGAAGAACCTCGCCAGGAGGGACCTCACCGCGAGGGAAGTGAGGAAGCCCAACTCGGAGGGACCAGGCGCATCCATCTCTATCGACGTAATCCGATGAAGAGGCCAGTGTCCCAAAAAAGAAGAAAGTTCGGTTCGAAAAGTACGCAGCCCTGGCCGAGGAAGTAAAGAAACTGCTAGATAACAAGTTGATCGAGGAAGCAGATCACCAGAGAAGGGTGGCCAATGTAAAGGCTAGTAAAAAAGTAAACAACTCTACGCGACTATGCATCGACTTCACCGACCTCAATGAGGCTGCGCCTCGTAGGATTACTTTCCAATGCCGCACATCGATCACCTCGTAGATAGCACCACTGGGCATGAGATGATGACGTTCATGGATGCGTTCGCGGGTATCACCAGATCGCCATGGACAAAAATGATCAGCAAACACACATCTTTTCTGACAGAGAAAAATGTGTATTGTTGGAAGAGAATGCCATTTGGTCTGAAGAACACAGGGGCAACCTACCAGCATTTGGTAAATCGAATGTTCGCCGACGAGATTGGAAAGACCATGGAGGTATACATCGACGACATTGTGGTGAAAAGTAAGAAGAAGGAGGACCATCTGTGCCACCTCGCCCGGACCTTTGACATCTTGAGAAAATACAACATGCGCCTGAATCCCAAGAAATGCAGTTTCGAGGTTGGTTCGGGAAAGTTCCTGGGCCATATCATCAGTCGGCGGGGTATCGAAGCTAATCCTACAAAGATCAAAGCCATCATGGACATGAAACCACCTCGCAACATGAAAGAAGTCCAAAGATTGATCGGTTGTCTCGCTGCTCTCAACAGATTCGTATCCAGAATGGGGGATAAGTGCAAGCCTTTTTTCCGAAGCCATGAAAAAAGGAAAGTTCTCATGGACCCCTGAATGTCAATGTCCAGCCGTTTTACGAAGCTCAAAGTGTAACCTCTCAGGCCCCGTGTCTTGCAAAAACCCATACCAGGCGAGAAGTTATTTCTGTACCTCGCGGCCTCGGGATCCGCTCTCAGCGCGGTGTTAGTGCGAGCAGAAGGTCAGTACCATTTGCCTATATACTTCGTCAGCCAGACTTTGAATGATGCCGAGCTCAAGTACCCGCCGCTCGAGAAGCTCGCCTATGCCTTGATTATGAGCGTCCGGAAGCTTCGACAGTATTTTTTCGATCACCAAATAGAAGTCCTAACTACCATGCCACTGAGGCAGGTTTTGCACCAACCTGATACAGCCGGAAGATTGTTGAAATGGTCCATTGAGTTAGGGAAGTTCGGGATCACCTTCGCACCCGAACTGCGATCAAGGCTCAGGTCCTCGCCGACTTTCTCACCGAGCTCACCTTTCTAGAAAAGATACTGGAGGCGACCGACATCCCATGGACATTGGACGTCGATGTCTCTTCGACGAGCACCCGAGTAGGGGCTAGAGTGGTCCTAATCAGCCCCGAACAACAATCCTTCACCACGGCTGTAAGTTTTTATTTTCTTGCCACCAACAACGAAGCAGAGTATGAGGCCTTGATAAATGGCCTGGAAATGGCGATGGCCATTGGTGTGCGAAAGTTGAAAGTTTACAGCGATTCCCAGCTGGTCGTATGCCAGATGCCAGGAGAGTACGAAGCACGAGGTGAACAAATGATGAAATACCTGCAGATAGCAAAGAGCCTCATCGAAAAGTTCGAGGAGGTGCAAATAGAGTTGATACCTCGAGCAGAAAACACACAGGCAGATGCACTAGCTCGCTTGGCCACGTCGGAAGGTGCCGCAGATATGGACAACATAGCAGTTACTAAACTCAACACTCCCTCAGCAGGTCGTGTCATCATCGACATAAAGGAAATAACTTGGACGAACCAAGCGAGTCCATCAAACATTCATAGGGAAGTCCTTCAGATCGCGACCCCGGAAAACAATTGGATGACCGAAGTTAGAGACAACATCGAGAAAGGGATACTGCCAGAGGATAGGGTCGCCGCTCGCCGACTACAACTAAGAGCAGCGAGGTATGCCATCATCAACAAACAGCTTTATAAGCAAAGTTTCTCTTTGCCACTTTTGAAATGCGTCACCCCGGAAGAAGGCCAAGTGATCATGAAGGAAATCCACGAAGGAGATTGTGGAAATCATACCGCAAGCCAGTCTCTCGTCTACAAGATGATCAGACAAGGCTATTATTGGCTAACTTTAAGGAAAGATACGATTGCATATGAAAAAAGAAGTGCCAGCAATGCCAGTTTTTTGCCCCGACGATTAAGCGAGCTCCGGAGGAGCTCACATCAATCTGACCCCCATGGCCTTTTGCGAGGTGGGGAATCGACTGATTGGTCCTTTTCCCAAAAGCCCCAGATAGTTCGAAGTTTGCGAAAGGTCGCAGAGAGACTATTTCACCAAATGGGCGGAAGCAGAACCTTTGGCGACCATTACCCAGGAGAAAATCATTCGATTTATATGGAAAAATATCATTTGTCGTTTTGGCTTACCACAAGCAATCGTCACAGATAATGGGAAGCAATTCGATGGTTTCGAGATCGATGCCTTTTTTCGCGAAGGAAAATCGCAAAAAGGCATCTCCACCCCTATCACCCCATTCAATGGGCAGGTTGAAGCTGTGAACAAAATAATCAAACACACCCTGAAAACTCAACTCATTGAGTCAAAGGGATTGTGGGCTTTCAAGCTTCCGAGCATCCTATGGTCATATAGGACCACTTGCCGAAATTCAACGGGCGAAACACCTTTTGCTATGGCTTTTCGGGACGAAAGGCATTCATACCAACCCGAGGTCGTGGTCGGGTTATCGAACATCGCAGACAATCCTGAGGACAACGATCAAGCCATATCTCTCTCGGCCTCGACCTCCTCCGAAGAAAAAAAAAAGATTGGAAGCCAACTTAAGAAAAGCAAACTACAAACAAAAAGGGAAAATACTAAAACTCAAAAGCAAAAAATCAAGATTCAAGATCGGCGACCTCGTCTTAAAAAAGGGATCCTCGAGTCCGTAAAAGGAGTTTTTGGTCCAACATGGGAGGGACCCATGAAGATTTCAAATGCCTCCAAAATGGAGCTTACCAAATTTCGAGGACTTGGAGGGCATTCATGCGATGTATCCGTGGAATCGACCTACCAAGAAGTTCTACCAATAACAATGAGTTGTAAAATCCAGATCGGTGGTATATTTCTCCATGAATTATGACTTATAACACAAAGCTTGCTCCATCTTTTTACATTTACTTAACTTGGGGGATCGGTCCCCGACCTCTCACGAAGTTCGATCGTAAATAGATTCGCAAATGAAAAAAGTCTAAGTCGGCTAAGCCAAGAGAACATTTGAAGGCTAAGATGTCGCATACCCAGTCTAAGACCTCGGTCGATAACTAATCTAAGTCGGGCTAAGCCAAGAACACATGAAGGCTAGTATGTCGATATGCAAGTCTAAGGTTTACATAAGATACCCAGTCTAAGTCGGCTAAGCCAAGAACACATGAAGGCTAGTATGTCGCATACAAATCTAAGTCAGCTAAGCCAAGAACACGGAAGGCTGGTATGTCAGATACCCAGTTAAGTCTACTTTGCCGATACCCAAATCTAAGTCGGCTTAAGCCAAGAACACGTGGAGGCTAGTATGTCGATAAAGTCTAAGTCGACCCCTCCATGTACTCCAGCCCGTCGAAGACAAGAACACGGAAGGCTAGTATGTCATACCCATAAGCCAACCCGGGTCACATACCCAACTAAGTCCGCTTAAGCCAAGAACACATGAAGGTTAGTATGTCGCATACCCAGCCTAAGTCGACCTCGATCGCATACCAAGTCTAAGTCGGCTAAGCCAAGAATATGTGAAGGCTAGTATGTCGCATACCCTATCTAAGTCGACATCGGTCGTATATCCTATCTAAGCCGACAGTCAAGTCGCTATCAATTAACAAATCTGTTATCATTATGATTTTTTATCTAGATGTTCGAGAAGACAAATCATGAGAAGACAAGATACACAAAAAACAAACAAGCATTCAAACCAGAAGCGAAAAGATAGAAATGAAAAGGAATCGCGATTTCATTAATAAATGCCCAAGGCGTGAAAGTCCTACGCCCTTGGGCAAACACTTACACACCCCGAAGGGCAACCTAACTAGCTGATAAGAAAACCCCGAAGGGCGATTACAAAGGGTGCCCGAAGGCATTTGGCATACTTTCACAGAAAAACCGTCCTAGGAATCAGCTCGGCGAAGCATCCAAGGTCCCCTCAACAGGGTTGGTCGTCGTGTTTTGCTCAACCTCGGGAATCTCGACGCCAACCTGATTCCCTTCACCATTTCCACCATCATCACCACTAACAACCTCCCTACCATCGCCATCCTGGCCATCATTCGTTTCTTCATTCAACAGCCCGAGCAACTCCTCGGGATCATAAAGATTAGCACCTAGGGGTAGGAAACTGAACTCCACACCAAAGGCAGCAAGGTCTTTGATGGGAAGATCATCCCCCTCCCGAACAGGGTTATTACGCATGTATCCGTCGAGCAGCTCGGACATCGCTGACTTTGCTCCATCAAGGTTGCCAGCTCGATGACAAGCCCGAACAACGTTAGAAAATGAGTGGATATAGGCCAGGTTGGAGGCATGATGGCGCTCCAATTTCATAGTGGTCGGAAATTCATGGACCTCGACTTTCTAACCAAATGACACCTCGCCTCCACCTCAGCCGATCCTGTCCATGCTCACTTTCACCTTTTGATCTCGGGCTCGAGATCCTTTTTCCATCTGGGAGATTTTCTTCTCGGCTCGTCCCATTCTTAGGGTCACATTTCTCAATTTCTCCTCGGCGCGGCTTTTTGCATTGATAGCGACCTCCGCTTCTTTTCGATGACCTGGTCAAGTCCACCTTTATCAACGAGTAATGCGCTTCAGCTTTCTGGGCCTGGATCTTTGCTCGGTCATACTGCTCCCGACTCCGTTCAAAGAAGGCCAAAGAACGACACATGTGAGCAATCCCCGAGGTCAGATTCTCGGAGAAGTGTGGTGTATGAAGCCTCGTGGAGATCCAGAGTCCAAGACCTCGGAGCATCTTGCTGCCCGAGGTAGGAAAGGTGGGTTTCATTGGCGCGGGAGCTCGCGACCCTGGTAGTTCTTGGTCGACTCCCCAAAATACTCCATCATCCAGTTTGTATCTGCAAGGCAACCGGACATAAACATGGTACACTCAAAATAAAATATAGAAATGAAGTCATAAGTAAAATGAGGTATACCGTTGGCGAAATCCGGGTTCCAACCAAGGAAAGTCAAGATCATCGGGATCGCGAGTCCCGACGTTGTGTGAGCTCGACAATCAGACGTGGGTCCCCACGAACCCGAGACCAACACCTTCCCACTCGGGGAGTCCCAGAGCACATCCATGTCCACGGACGTCCAGAGGTGTTTAGGGGAGCTCCCCTCGGTTGCTCGTATTTTGGCAAGAGCCCTTTTTTGGCAAATTTCGGTTGGGGACGATAGCTTTGGCCCTCCTGAGGGGGGGGCCCAAAGGGTCCCGACCACGATCCTTCTTTTCCTCGCCCACGCTCGATGCCGAGCAAGGCGCGAAAACTTTTCAAGATCTCCTCGACGTTCAAGTTTTGCATCTCGTCGGTAACTTTGGAGGATGTGAAACAGATAGGCTCGATGAAGGAAACTGAAGACAAGAAGAAGATCAGGAAATGACCAGAGAATAACCAAAGAAGTCGAGTCAACGCGAGTAAAATCCCAGAAAGCTTACCGGGAAGGTCGGCGTCCAGCAACGACCGAGGTGGAACAGTTAGGCCCACAAATTCCAGACACTTCAACCATTGGAGGATGATCGGCGACCTCTCGTCCCGGATCAATTAAGCACACCGCACCAAATTTTACCAAGAAGGGAAGGGAGAGCTCGGATGCCTTGGATTTCTTGGGAGCTGCAATAGGGAGAAGAAGTTAAATCACTATTATGGGAAAGGGAAAAGCAAAAAAGCTTACTTTTAAGAATCGCATAGTCGCAAGGAATCTCGCGATATCCGATGGCTCCTAGGGTAAAAACGGGACTCTGTCAGGCTCCCCCTACCAACCACCACTTCTTTTTTCAATCTTGAACCTTGCTAGGAAGGTCCTCAACTATTTTCATATGAGGGCGGGCTTTCACATAGTAATACCCTGGGTCTTTACCCCACTTCGCCAGCGAGATGAGAAGATTCATTTCCTTGACAGAAGGGAACGCCTGAGGTTGGATGCGGCTGAATAGAGATAAGATCCCGAAGATGGTGCTCTACCCATTGGGAGTGATTTGTGTCGGAGCAAGGCCCCAAAACCACAGCAGCGAAGTAATAATAGGTTGAAGCGGAAAATAAAGCCCAGCCTTCATTGTGTCATAGTTCATCGCCACACACCCATCAGGGACCTGGTCGGCATAATCAATCTTATAACCGGGAACCCAGAAGTGGACGTCGCTGGGGACTTGAAATTGTTCTCTCCATAGAAAAATCTCGACCTCGGTTACCGAGCTAGTTACCTCACCCGCAGCAAAAATAATGTCAGCATGAGTTCGGGTTAGTCGGGGGATCAATTCGCAAGGATGAGACATACTTTCCTCTATCCGCAGCTTGCGATCAATGTCATCAATCTCGTCATCATCACTCGGCACGTCGGGTACAACCTCGTCCGACAAGAAGTCAAACTCGGCCGGATCAATCGATCCTGAACTAGGCTCATCTCCTTCCTCCCCCACCATCTCCGAAACCTGAGTTTCCGACCCGACGGGGGCCAAAGACCTCCCCAAGGAGTCCCCCTCGGCCCGGCAAAGGTGGCGTCATCTTGATGTGACCTCACCCCTAGCCGACATGGGAATTCCACTCACCGTCTCCGAGGAGACTTCCACTACCGAAGTTTCAGGCCCGCCGTGGCCACACCGCCGGGGAATTACCGCAGTCGGGGCAGAACTCTCGATCGTGCTCCCCGAGTCCTCCCGATTCGAGGTAGACATCGTTCACCAAAGTAAAGAATAAGAAGAAAGGAAGAAGAATAGAGATCTTTACCTTGAACACAACGACGATCGGAATCAAAATTAAGAGAA
Source organism: Stenogyne calaminthoides (assembly GCA_037126765.1). Taxonomy (NCBI): domain Eukaryota; kingdom Viridiplantae; phylum Streptophyta; class Magnoliopsida; order Lamiales; family Lamiaceae; genus Stenogyne; species Stenogyne calaminthoides. The sequence goes on along the minus strand of JBBCBC010000036.1, from coordinate 1,305,628 downwards.
GAATCAGAGCAGCACATCAATTTTTGAAATTTCAGAGTGTGAAAAGTGGAATGTGGAGAAGAGAACATTATTTATAGGAGAATTCTAGGGTGTGTGGGCTGGCCCACGACCGATCAAATCCCCCACGTGAAACCCACGCGCCATCATCACCTAGTCTCAATGGGCGCGACAGTCGAGGCGAGCTGACGTCATCACGCTCAGTCCCGAGGCAATAATCACGCGTACCCCAGAAGCTTTGCGACCTCTCAGACTAGGATCGAGGCGGTACTGGAGTTATCTCATCCCCCTTGGCAAGCATAGGCAAATGAGCTAGGGGCTATTGTTGTGGGCATATGGCGCGAGGTCGTGCCCGACCTGGAAAGAAACAGTGGAGGACCAGACCACATTTTGCACAAGTATAACACCTCGCAGAAAGGATGGAAACGAAGGCATGCCAAGCACCGGTATGCGACCTGGACGCACCTCGCAGGTCGCACACTGACACAAGTACGAAGCATTAATGGGGATGGGACCCGTGGCAGGCGAGCAGCCCCAGGGACCTTACCTAAGGATGGCCTCAATCAGAGATGTGTCAGTAAAGGACGGTAATGATGAGTAGCTATGAGTAGATTGACGGCTAAATCCCTGCAAATCTGGATTTGCCTCGGACGACGTCCCAACGAGGAGCGCAAGCTCTTGATCCCTCGAGTGACCTCCCAGCGACCTCCGACCTGGGTCACATCAATCATGTAGCATTTAATGTTTTGCAGAGCTATTTCCGATTACTTGTCCTTGTAAATCGGGAGAGTGAGCTCCACTCTCCCAAACCTTATAAATAGGGGTCATTTATGACCAAGAAAGGGGGAGAGAAATCAATACCTTACCAAACCTCTTGCAAATCTATTGCTCAAACTCTTACTCTCTCAAGCAATCATATAACATAAATACAATCCATTTTACACATTTATTGTTTGTGTCACTAAGATCATCAAGCCACATCTTAATCCATAATCCTCATATTTTAGTACACAACAATAACATATCTACTATTTCAAGTAATAAAAGAAAACGTTCGACTGGCGTGAACGAGACACTTCTTTGGCACCTAAGATTAGGTCATATTAACCCAAAAAGGATCCAAAGGTTGGTCCAAAATGGTTCATTGGAGTCCCTCATGATTGAACCATTTCCAACTTGTGAATCATGCTTGGAGGGCAAAATGACCAAGAGGGCATTTGGAGCCAAGGGCTTAGAGCTAAAGAAGTGTTAGAGATCGTTCACACCGACGTGTGTGGTCCAATGCAAATCAAAGCTCGAGGTGGATAAGAGTATTTCGTTACGTTTATCGATGATTACTCGCGCTATGGATACGTTTTCCTAATGAAGCATAAATCTGAGACCTTTGATAAATTCAAAGAATTTAAGGCTCAAGCAGAGAATCGTAAGGAGAAGAGTATCAAGTTTCTACGATCTGATCGTGGAGGCGAATACCTCAGTGATGAATTTTTGAACTACATGTCAGATGAAGGGATTGCATCCCAGTTGACTGCACCCGGTACCCCTCAACAAAATGGGGTTGCAGAACGAAGAAACAGAACACTTTTAGAAATGGTAAGGTCAATGATGAGTTATGCGGATTTACCAAAATTGTTCTGGGGTTATGCCTTGCAAACAGCAGCTTACATTCTAAACCTAGTGCCGTCCAAATCGGTTTCCAAAACCCCTAGAGAATTATGGACGGGGCGCAAGCCCGGCTTAGGACACATGAGGATCTGCGGGTATCCGGCATACGTGTTGGATAAGGAAGCCGGTAAATTGGATGTACGTTCGGAATTAAGGTTGTTTATAGGGTATCCCGAGGGAACAAAGGGATGCATGTTCTATGGTCCCGAAGATCAAAAGGTGGTAATTAGTACGCACTTTAGATTTTTGGAAGAAGACTATATGAACGATAAAAATCCTAGAAGTGAGATTACCTTAGAAGAACTTAGGGGGCCGACTCTGTTGCCAACTGTACAAGTCTATATACCAAGCGTCACACCTACACAACCAGAACCTCGTCGCAGTGGGAGGGTTATCCGACAATCCGAGCGATTCTTGGTGATAGGAGAGTCCTTGGACTTGATCTCAGGAGAAGAATCAGACCCATGGTCTTACAATGAGGCAATCCAAGACAAGGATGCAAATTCTTGGCAAACCGCAATGGAAGCCGATATGGGTTCAATGGATCACAATAAAGTGTGGGAGCTAGTCGAATTAATGGGGTAAATTTCATTGGATGCAAGTGGGTATACAAGAGAAAAAGGGGACCGGACGGAAAGGTTGAAACCTTTAAGGCAAAACTCGTGGCGAAAGGATACACTCAGAAAGAAGGGATCGATTATGAGGAAACCTTTTCACCCGTAGCCATGCTCAAGTCCATCCTCATTCTCTTGTCGATTGTTGTGCACCTAGACTTTAAAATCTGGCAAATGGATGTCAAGACACTTTCCTTAATGGAAGTCTTGACGAAGAAATCTATATGCAACAACCCGAAGGCTTCATTGAAAAAGGCCAAGAGCATCTGGTCTGCAATCTAAAGAAGTCCATTTATGGGCTAAAGCAAGCATCCCGTGCTTGGAATCAGTGTTTTGATCAAGTTATGAAATCCTACGGTTTTGATCAAAACAGTTTCGAAAGTTATGTTTATAAAAAGCGTGACGGAACTGCCTTGGTATTCTTGGTACTATACGTAGAAAACATTCTGCTCATCGGGAACGATGTAAAGGTGTTGTCAGATGTAAGGGCATGACTGTCAAAACAGTTTGATATGAAGGACTTAGGAGAAGTCGGTCATGTCCTAGGGATAAAGATCACTCGAGATCGCAGGAAAATAATGATCGGTCTTTTGTAAGCCTCATATATAGACACCGTTTTGAAGCGATTCAGCATGCAAGATTCCAAGAAAGGCTTTGTGCCTTTGAGACATGGAATCCATCTATCCAAGGAGATGTGTCCTAAGACACAAAAGGAAATAAATGACATGAAAGGCATTCCTTATGCTTCGGCTGTAGGAAGCCTCATGTATGCAATGTAGGATATTTGCTTTGCCGTAGGCATGGTGGCAAAATATCAAAGTAACCCTGGGAAAGAGCATTGGACTGCAGTTAAAAATATTCTGAAGTATCTGAAGAGGACACGGGACATAATGTTAGTTTATCAATCAGACAGTCTAATCCCCATCGGTTACACGGACTCAGATTTACAATCAGACATGGACTCCAGAAAGTCAACCTCAGGTAGTGTGTTTTGCATGGGGGGAGGAGCCATGACATGGAGAAACGTTAACTAGAAATGCATCGCTGATTCTACCATGGAAGCCGAATATGTAGCTGCTTGTGAAGCAGCGAAAGAAGCATTTGGCTCAAGAACTTCCTAGTGGACTTGGACGTTGTTCCGGATTTTCCTAGCATGATCACGATTTACTGTGATAATGCCGAAGCAGTTGTAAATTTTAGAGAACCGAGAGCCCACAAGGCCAGCAAACACATAGAAAGAAAATACCATCTTATACGAGAAATCGTTAAGAGAGGAGACATAGAGGTGGCAAAGATTGAGTTGGAAGACAACCTACCATATCCATTCACAAAGGGTCTGCCTCAGAGTACATTCGAGAGACATATGGAAGGAATGGGCGTCAAGAGCGTTGTCAATCTGCTTTGAGTATAAGTGGGAGAAATATTATTAGGTTCGTGTAGGTGACATTAGATGTCACATAGAACACGAGACATGTTGTAGTATACTTAAAATCAGACTTTGAGTATAAGTGGGAGATTGTTGGGGTTATACTGGAAAGTATGTTTTTTTACTTTGTATAACCAAACTGAATTTCTTATTTATTTACTGAAAAAAATTATTAATCATTGTTGCATTAAATATGAATGAATGTTATACATATTTGTTGCAAACCTGTTCAATAAGTAAGTATGTATTACATTGTAGTTAATTTGGTGATACCAGATCACAGAAGATCAAATTAACAGTTCCTTGTAATTAAGTACAAATTCACAACTCAGATGAAAATGAACAATCCATCATGAAAGGTTGAAGTATAAGGCTCAGATTGGCTTGTCTTGACCAAGAGATTACACTAGTGCATTATGATGCGCTGACATAGGACCTACAAGAGAATAAATTTTTCGGTACTGAACATACAAGAATTAAACCTTAGTGGTTCGTTATTTCTTAATCTCTGTCCCTTAAATAGGATCGTGTGAAATTAATAACTATTACTTTGACTTATGATGGGAAGAGAATCAACACGATTCGATACCTTATATCTTGGGCAATATTATTAGTTACATGACTATTGCTAAGATTTAATACGAAGAATCGTGTGCAAGTACGGCTTGCTTGATTTGTCCCCTTGGTGGACTCAGAATCTTTATCATACCAAATCTTGCAAGTAGAAATTTATTTCCGGTATGGATAATAATATTGAGTTGTCTTTACTCCAAGGACAAAGATATTAATTAATATAAAGTCTGTTCAGTGGCTTAATTAATTAGTGGACTAAGATAATCTTAAACACGAAAAATAATGATCGGGAGCCATGTTATTGTGAAATCATAATATGGGTTAAGATGGTGTTGGAATTGAGAGGCACGTAAAATACGTAATCACATGCGCAGCGGAAATTAAAGTTCACCAACAACGAACAATTAATTGCATACATATTACAATAATCATAACGAGAATTCTTACAGTAACTCGAGTGCAGATTTCTCTACTACGGTATCCACGTAATCCCCAATTACAAACTTGCACGGATTTACCAGCGTTGAATCCCGAGACAGATTTGCTAGGAAAATCCAAACTCTAGATCTTATGGAGAAAATATGAAGTAACGTTATTTGTGAATTCCCAAGAGCTTGTATATATAGGGAGGCCCAGCTTAAATCTTAAGCTAGCCCAATTAGGGAAATAAAAACCCTAATCTTGAATTAAATTAATTCCTTTTAATTTAATTCCCTAAATATAAATCTCTACGGATTTAAATGTCTTATATGAAAATCTCTACGATTTATTTCCATATACATTAAATCCTACAATTATATTCCAAATATAATTATTGGGAGTTCTTATTTAATTAAATCCAATTTAATTAAACATTAATAATAATTAATTCTGAATTAATCTATTATTAATTACTTCTCCATAAATTAAATATTAAATCCAATTTAACATTAAATCAACCAACTATAATCCGTAAAAGGGAACTACTTGTTGTGTGACCCATAGGCCCCTCATATACCTCATTAGTCAAAACTAACGATCTTAATTGAACCCTAAATAAATCGACATTCTCAATATATGAGGTCTTAATTGAACCCTAACGGTCAATTGTTATTTCCTCCTTTCTTCAATATATGATTAGTCTTGAACATGAAACATGTCTATTCAAATAACTTAATCGGTTTATCTCAAATCACTAATTGATCATTAGTGTCACACTTAGTCTATTTTCTCCTTTCATTCAATGACTTAGATCAATAATTATGATGAGAAGATAGTCTCTTTAAATCCACTTTGAGGAATGAATCCTTTTCTCTCAACTACCATTCAAATAACCCAATTAATATATCTATCTCAAATCATCTAATTGATCATTAGACCTCAAGTCAAAGGAGTATCACATAAGCTTAGAGACACCCGTGAGTCACATATAGTGGAACTACATCATTGTCCAATATTTGATCCATCATAGATCCAATTATGATGAGATCTTACTACATCTCTAAGAGTATGATGAGATCGCATTCTCTAAATCATCAATATCCAGCTTATTGATGATCCTCGAATCATTTTTAAGAATGGTGGCTCAAGTCTACTCACACACTTTCAATGACAAAGATTGATTCAAGAACCCATATAAGAATAAATGCTAAACAATCAAACATAATATTCTAATGAGTGTAACATCATACATTTAATATTAAACAAATAATAATATTAAATCATCACTATTATCACATATGTCCTTACAAAGGATTGTCTCTAGACCTCTAACAGTCGGATAGTTCAATATTAATTTTATATGGAATAAATTAATATTAATGGGCTTGAATAATATTTGGCTTAATATTAAAGTTTCATAGGAACCAATCTTAATTCTCAAAAGACTTTCTCAAATAGCCCAAATTAAAGTCCAATTAATGAAAAGGTATTTGAAAATATGCATTTTTTCATGACTATTTTTTCTAAAAAATAGGTTGGAGAGAGAAAAAGATTTTTTCTTGATTTTCTTGGAAATATTTTATGGAATAAGTATTCTTGAAATACAAGTTTATCCCGTAAATTCAAGAAAGGAAAAAGATCTTATTTCTTCCCTACTTATGTGCAATTTTCAAAAACAAGGAGCAAGAAAGGAGGAGAAGATTTTGTTGGGAGATATTTTGGGAAATAGAATATATTGGATATATTCAAGATTGTATCTTGAGGAAGAAGCAAGGAAATTTCTCAATGACCCAATTAGATCAAAAAATTTGCCCCCCCCCCCTCTTGTCCTATAAATAAGGGATGAATGTTTCATCCTCAATGCAATTTCATGTGTTGGAAAGTTTAAAAATCCATAAAGGTGGTGGCAAATAATTTTATTTTCTCCTTTATTAAAATCGTTCGTTGAGAATTCTCCCACTTGATTACGTTGGACGTGGGATACATTTGAGAAGACACTTTGGGTTGATCCATCGTCTCAACGACTGTCTCTACGAGAGGTATGTAATCTCGTAACTCCTAGATTCCGCATGCTTATGATTTACGTGGATTACATGCACGCATGTTGCTAAATTGTTTGTTTAATTATTATGTTGAATTTATTTAGGATTAACTCATGTTAGAAATTAATTGATTAATTTAAATATGTATTTAAATTCATCTCGAATAGATCCGGGCACCCCATATTTTCCCAACATAAGTGGCAATGAATGAGGGAGTTATTTGAGAAGGAGAGACTTATTCTCAATAATTTAATTGACTTGGTGAGCAGGTACACTTTAACACAAGACAAGGAGGACCAATTGAAGTGGAGATTCACTCCGGACAACGTCTACACCACAAAAGCAGCTTATAGCCATCTCATGCAGGACAACGAGGAAAACAATGAGGAAGAAAAGAAGGTGTTTACCATATTATGGAACAAGTGGGTACCATCCAAAGTGATCATCTATGCATGGCGCGTATTATGTGAACGAATTCCAACCACCACGAATCTTAGAAGAAGGAATGCACTCCCACAAGCCTCGAACATTCGCTGCTCGTTCTACAATAACGAACCCAAAACTGTAAGACATGTTCTATTTGAATGCTACTTTTTATTTCGTATTTGGATGGAATGTGTCGATTGATTTGGGGTTTTTATGGTCCTTACATCCAACCCAAAGATAAGCCTGCTCCATTTTAGTAGACTTATTGGAGGGAAGGATGGGAAGACCCTCATGGTTGGATTATGGGAGTGTATTACTTGGACTTAATGGAAATCTCGTAATGCCATTATTTTTCGTAAAAGTGACATTTGAGGTCAAGGAGACTGTGGAAGAAATAAAGAGAAGACTTTGGAGCTGGACAAATTCAAAAGAGACATGGAGACACAAATTATCCTAATACCAATTGGAACAATAAGCCTAAAGCAATTCTTGGTTAATCAAATCAGGAACCATTATTCTGGTTTTTGCTATTGTTATCATTTATTTGGGTAATTTTTATCCTCTCATTGTAAACTTGGGTACTTTTCATGTCTTTTTATCAATGAACTATCTTTCTAAAATATGAATCATTATATGTTGTTAAGCTTAACAATACAACACGTCATTAGGTGTTTACACCTTGAAGGAATTCGAGAATAACTTGAAATACATTTTTCAAGTGCGAATGTGAGTGTCTCGTAACTTAATTGTTTCATAGAACCAAGTTCTTGGGATCCTCCATTCATCATGGATGAGTTAACACTATAAATACTCTTAATGTGTGGGTTTTAGCCCCATCTCCCTACATGTTATACTCATAAAACATTATTTTTAATTGGCCGGGTCTTTTATAAAGATGTAATAATCTTCAATTCATTGCATAGTTGTTTACAAAATTTTGTTAACACTATTGACAAACATTATCTTTAATTGGTCGGGTCTTTTATAAAGATGTAATAATCTTCAATTCATTGCATAGTTGTTTAGAGAATTTTGTTAACACTATTGACTACCCTCAAACCCCCCCCCCCCCACACACACACACATTTTCAATAATAGACTTGGAGTCAATATTCAATTAGTTTTTGTGTATCATTTTATTCACATTTGGATATTTCGCATTCCATTCCAGGAACTTACAATTTGTTCACTAATGATCAATAAGCACTACTAATGCTTCAATCTCTACTAATCCCACACTTCGATATAATTATAGGATCATTTTATCCTTTTCTTCACAAATCATATGTGTGGTGACTTTTTACAAGGACGTGATTGAACAAATCTGTATAACTTGTGGAAAATATTTCACTAGGCATTCCTTTGCTAACCACCTCACATTTAAATGGATCCATGGAGAGACTCTTCCTCAACATTCAAATGCAAGTTGCTTGTTCTTTTATTAATATTAACAAATTCTATTAATTTGGATCCAATCTCAAAACCAATTGAAAAACTAAATATCTTGAATTCACACTCATAGCGTACACAAAATATTTTATCACAATAACCAACGGATACAAAATTACGAAATACTAATATTTATAAATATCTCAAGCATTATTAAATAAATTAATTCATAAAATTACCAGGCCCAATTTCAAAAATTCAAAATAGGCCCACAATTTCAATCGATTTACCGATCCCAATGTTTCAGTATAAAGACCCAGATTCTTTATTTTGGGCCTACTTGGACACTATTTTATTTTACCCACAAACACCAACGACATTGTCTTATTATTATTCAGAAAACCCACACATAAATTTGATTAATTCTAAATCAATTGCATCTCACATTATAGGGTACACTTGAAAAAAATGGGTGAAAATAGTTATACGTAGTTACGCCTAATATTAGCCTAATAGATTGTTTATAAATTTGGGCTAAATCATATTTATTTGTGGGGTCCGGTTATCAACACCCCATCATTAGTAGATACACCCACTAACTAATTTTTAATAAAAAGACTATAATGACCTTCTATTAAAAAAGCACCTTCAAACCCCTTTAATTTCAGACGACTCTTCCCTTTCCTAGAAGAGTTGGTATCTTTCAAAAAACTTGTTTATCGTGAAACCCATTTTTTTTGAGACAATACTTTTAAGAATATAAATCACACCCTTTAATAATATAAATCACACACTTCAGTTATCACTACTGACACTCTTTTCTTTAATATAAGTCACACCCTTCACTTTTATGAAGTAATCTCTTTTTATAAGTAAAAATCACACACTTTTCAAAGAAAAAAGTCACACAATTTAGTAATATAAATCGCACTTCATGTCGGTTTCACGTAAAAACATTTCACACTATACTTTGTCTTAATCACTATTTTTGTCCCTTTTCAAACTGCCGCCACACTGCCGCCGCCCCGTCGACAGCGCCAAGCTCAATTTTCAGATCTGTTTTTTAAGATTTCACTGATGTAACATAAAAGGACGCGATGAGACGACGACTTCGAAGAGGTTTGGCTTGCTGGGCAAATATTTTGTCCAAATTATTATCAGTTTAATGTGTTGTTGACTTCTATCATGTGAGAGCCAAATGTCCCTTACCTCGCATGTTTCTCGCTTTGAATTTGTCTTAATTATTGCATTATCCCGATATTTGAAGTGATTTTAGTTAGATCCTATAATATAATAAAAGAAACTCCCTTGACCATATGATATGTAACATAGATTTATTATGAAAGTTATATCTCAAATTTAGTATATTACATCTATTTTCCACAAATTTAGAACTTTTACTTACCATGGAGAAAAATTAGGACTTTTTCTATAATTTTGTATGGACACACCAAACTATTTTACTGTTACTCAATCAAGTGACACTCCAAACTATTTTACTGTTACTCAATCAAGAATACAATCTGAGGCTTATGTATGAGGTGAAACAACGGGTATGATTTCGACATAAACAATTTGATATGTTTTATTACCTGATATCAAGGTAGAAAATAGCCAATACTGTGTTTATTTCACCAGGAATATAAAAAAATTAATGAAAGTAAATGTAAATTAATAAATTGGGTTGGTCATACTTATATACATTGTTTAATATATGCAAGCCAATTTATATATTATCACTATTTGTTTTTTTATATGAAGGTGTATATGCACCATCGCGATCCCTTGTATTACAGAAAACACCTTCAAACTGGTTATGATCTCAAACGACGATATTGAGGATGAAACTTTATAATCCATATTTTAACACGACAGTGATCCTAAGGATGTTGATGGTGTCTACCCTTGTATAACAACAAAAATGAAGAAACACAAGATTAAAATAGGTGAATGTTGTTGGTACCACGATTATGATCTAAATTGATGACAATTAGAGTGAAGTTGTATCAATTCACTCATATTTCAATACGACATTGATTCTGATGATATTGGATTCTCACATGCCACCTCTACCGACGCTCTCCTCGTACACCAACAAAATTGAATAAAAAAAAAACACTTCAACCCAGTCCAGAAAAGTGTGGAAGCTCGTCAGACTCTTGTAGCCCACCTGGTTGGCGTAAATTCTTTACAGTTTTGTCGTGTTTCTTTTTTTGTTAGATTGCTTTCCGCCTTTTAACATGTGTTCGGCTTAAAATTCTATCATATGGACATTATTTTTGCCTGTTTATGTTCTTTTACTTTATTTATTTCGAATAACTTTGTTCCTTTTAAACACTCTATTAAATTTTTAGTATTGTGATTGAATTATTATTTGGCATCAACAATAAAGGGTTTTTATTCTTTCAAATGTTGTGGAATTTGTGAATTTGTAATATACAGTCGCGTCAAAAATTGTGTATAGTATTAGTACTAAACATCATGTAATTCAATACTAATTTTATGCATAACTTTCTATATGACTGTATATTATAATTTTCACAAATTTCACATAATTCGAAAGATTAAAAAACTCTTTATTTCTAATGCATAAATAATTATTCAACCACGAAACTAAAGTTTAACAAGAGATTTAAACAGTATATAATAATTTGAAATAAGTGAACTACGAAAACTTAAACGAATAAAAAAAAGGTTGCTTGTGATAAAATTTGAGTCGGACAACGTACCTCAAGGCCGAAAATAATTGGACACAAAAGGCAATCATTAAGAAAAATTCAAATCGAAAAAAATGTAAGATAATACAGGGGACACTTGGCTCGTACACGATACGAGTCAATAGTTAATAAAATTGATAAGAATCTGGACACTCTAATTTGCATCCTTGTTTTAATTTTTTGACTATCATCACTTGAGACTATAGTAATTCTTTGACTATCATCCTCAATATCATCACTCGAGTTTATAATTTGCACCCTTGTTTTAATTCCTTGACATTAGACATTAATATATCATATCTATTGTTTCTTATGTGATTTATTATTTTATCCTTCGAACTCGAAAACAAGCTAAGCTCTTTAAAAAATTTAGATGATATTTTATAGTTGGCGGATAAAATAAAATTTAATAATTCCCATGACATATTTCATCCCACTTAATTACATTACGCCCTAAGTCCCTAATCATCCAGTTATAAAGTAAAAGCACCCATTATGAATCGCTAGAAATTTCAGATTTGGGTATCTCCTCCTCCAACTTCTAATGACAAACTCAAAAGGTCTCATGAGACGATACAAATTTGTAGCGCCCAAAAAAACAGAAGCCACTCACTTGGGGGAAAACTCAATTTAGGTTTAAATAATTTAAATTTTTATACTTAAAGTGATTAAAGCGGAAGACCATATTTATGAAAACACGAGCCTTTTTTTTTTTAAGTTTCTAAATATGCTTGTGTCTAACTCGTGTCTTACCCACATTTTTAAGTCAAACATTTACTCAATTAAAAATTCTCAAAGCATAGCATCATACACGAAATAAAATGTCCTAACTAGATATAATATATTTAGAATAAGTTTGATAGTGTCATGCATGTGAGTTCAAGTTTAAAAGATCGTCATAGATACTTAAAGGAGTACAAAAAGATTTGACTACATGACACAGAAATTTAAACATAAACACGAAAGTAAAATATCGAGGACGTCCATATATGTCACACTAATACTTAATACTCTTCTTACGGAGTTTTGATACACAATAATTAAAGTTTGAGGAGTTCGTAATAGTCAGTTACACGTCCGCCTCGTCTCTAGCAAGACCTGAAATGATTTAAGGAGCATCATGAGTCTTCCCCCGGAGAGGAAGCCCAGTGGGATAACACTTAATATGAAACTGTATTAAGAAAGTCATTGATGCGAAAGAAATGAGTACATGTCAAGGCTCGTCGACCCGGCTAATCCACACAGCTTAATTCCACACAGTATAATCCACACAACGTACATAGTATAATCCACACAGAGCGAAATCCGAAGATCTGCTTATATGCATCTTACTCTCAAATTAAACTAACTAATACAAAAATAATTAAATGTTACCCACTTTCTTGACGTTGAATGCCTCAAGATAGCTTCCCGGAAGCACCGCTGGCTCGTACTGCACTCGACACATTTGATAGTTCTTTAGTCTCATAATCATTTAAAAGTTTTAAAGCACACATATTATTTGCACTATCTCATGTAATATAATTAATACATATGTACATTATTACCACGTGTTATTCATAAGGGTATAAATATTTCTACTAGTTAAATCATACTTCAAGGAAATTCCTTGTTATGAAAGCTAGGCAAATTCGTAAAGAAATACATGTTGAATTGTAACACTTAAGTAAGTATCACACATCTCCATAATGAATCATATTAGTATTTTATAATGTTCATAACAAGTTCAATTTGTTAATTTTGAAGTTCTCATATTCTTAGTTAACTAGGTGATTAAATAAAACAATCTACCAACTCACTTCTATATGTTAAACTTCCTTAAAAGACAGCTTGTAGTGGATAATTTATAGAAAAATACGAAAACATCATAATATCATGAAATTTATACAGTGAGTTAATGACACATATAGCTTCATATCATAAAAATTTTAATTCAAAATAACATGTAGATCTTTTATTGAGATTTTCACAAGTGGACTGAAAAGCAGTGTACGAATAGAGTCTATATCAAGTCATTTTCTAAAATTTGGTAGAGATTGTGTATTTCTCATAAAAATGTAAGACAAAATCCTTTGTAACCATAAGAGTCAGCAGTAATACCAGTAAAATGAGCATAATTTAAAACTTTGAATTTACTATTTAATGGTATAATTTTCTAGAGCCTTAAAACTACCTGTTTTTCACTGTAAAAATACTGTGTACTAGAAAAATTATTAAAAATATAATATGACTCCAAATTTACCCAAATAAAATCCACATGAAATCTAAGACGTAATCGAATAATATAGTCTAAAATTATTTCTAAATACGAAGTTATCCGTTCCCAGTAAATCCTATAATCATCGTCAAAAACAGGGCCGATTTTTCAGCTATACAGTAGTTTAATAGAAAAATCATATAAATTTGAAAACAACTCCAAAAATTCTAAAATTTTTACCACTTAATCTAGACTTCTAGACCTTTACTATGATAAAAGGGTTTCATAAAATTCGTTCATAAAAGATCAGAAATATTTTCGAAATCAACATGCAATTGCAAAATCAACATGCAATCATCTAACTAACAAGCAATCCATTAAATAATATCAAACAACTTTATACTTGGCATATCCATGGCTAAACAAATAATAACTCATCAAATTATTCAACCAAAAATTCCATAAAAATGTTAAAAAGTATAGTTTGTTTATTTCTTACCTTTGAAGACTCTTGAATTCCTAAGAAAACAACGTTGATTTTTCTTCAGAATTTAGAGAGGATATTAGAGAGAGTGTCGAGAGAGAGAGAGAGAGAAGCGGAGAGTTAGAGAGAGAACACAGATAAAAAGTGAAGGTTTATATATCCAGGAGATTTATATATTTATGCATTTTTTTTCTTCTTCTCTTTTTTTTTTAAATCAGCGTGCGTTTTTTTTATTAAATTTTATTTGATTAATTAACTTATAAAAAATTTACAAATATATATATATATAAAGATATAATAATAAAGAAGATATTAAAATAATCTATGTAATATCTTTCTTTATATATCTTTTAGTTTTAAATATTATAACTTTATTATTATTATTATTCGATCTAATTCTACCACTATTAGTTTTAAATATTAACTTATCTCTTTTCATTAGTTACTTGTGTCGAGTGCTTTGCACTTGAGCCCGGCCTCCTCGGTCGGCTATCCTACAAAAAATTTCTAAACTCGTAGATAACATTAGTTCTTTCATTTAATAATTAAAATTCTTTAATAACAATAAAAATACTCCACCATAATAATTAAAATTTAAAACATGCAATATATATTTTAAAAGAAAACGGGGTGTTACAACTCCCCCCACCTTATAAAAATTTCGCCCCCGAAATTTGGACCAACTATGTGAAAAGTTCAGGGTATTTGCTTAAGATTTCTCCTTCTCGTTCCCAAGTCGCCTCCTTTTCTCCATGTCTACTCCACTGTATTAGGATCAAGGGTATTTCTCTATTTCTCAAGGTCTTAACTTTCTTTCCGAGTATGCTTATGGGCCACTCGTCATACGTAAGATCCGTATTGAGGTCTAAATCCTCGAGTCTTATATGGTGACAAGGGTCGGGTATATATTTTCGAAGCATTGATACGTGAAACACATCATGAATCACGGATAACTCTGGGGTCAAGGCAAGTCGATATGCTACGTCTCCAATTCGCTCTAAGATTTCGAACAGCCCCACATATCTAGGTCTTAATTTCCCTTTCTTCCCGAACCTGATTATCCCTTTAATGGGTGAAACTTTCAGGAACACTCTTTCTCCTTTTTCGAATTGTAAGTCCTTTCTCCGAGAGTCGGCATAAGACTTTTGTCGATTCTGGGTGATCTTGATTCTCTCACGAATTTTATTGATGGCTTCCATAGATTTCTCTACCAGTTCGGGTCCCAAAATTTTTCTCAATCCAACTTCATCCCAATGGATTGGCGTTCTGCATCTCTGTCCGTAGAGCGCTTCATATGGAGCCATTCCAATGGTAGACTGATAGCTATTATTGTAAGCAAATTCTACTACGGACAGGTAATCTTCTCAACTTCCTCCAAAGTCCAAAATACATGTCCTCAATAGATCTTCTAGTATCCGATTTGTCCTCTCTCGATTTGTCCCATCCGTGCGTGGGTGGAAAGGGATCTTCAAATTCGATTTAGTGCCCATGGCCATCTGCAAACTCTTCCAAAATTTTGAAGTAAATCGCGGATCACGATCGGATCGATGGATACCGCACCCATGCAATCGTATTCACTTCATCAATGTACAATTTAGCCAATCGATCCATTGAGTAGGTCATCTTAACCGCATACGAATCGATAAATTTTTTGTTAGTCTGTCGACTACGACCCATACTGCTTCATGTTGTTTTGGACTTCTCGGCAATCCTGTCACAAAATCCATTGTCACATGTTCCCATTTCCATTCTGGAATATCTAATGGTTTCAACAATCCAGCAGGTCGTTGATGTTCAGACTTGGTCATTTGGCACGTGAGACAAGTTCTAACAAACTGGGCAATTGACCGCTTCATGCCCCTCCACCAAAAAACTACTTCGAGATCTCGGTGACATCTTTGTCTCACATGTGCGAGATGTGGTGTGTTATGAGCTTCTTTCATTATATCATCCCTCAGCTCCTCCATCTTGGGCACACAGATTCTTCCTTTAAACATCAATGCTCCATCTAAGGTTATGAAAAAATCCTTAATTAATTTATCTTCACCTTGTTGCTCATTAATTTCAGGAACCGATCACCCTTTTGAGCTTCTATTATCCGTTCTCTCAGTGTTGGTTTGATTGTCATTGTAGCTAATATTGAGGTTGTCTTTCCTGGGTTGACGATAGTCAACTTCATCTTGTGAAATTCCTCAATCAAATGCTCTTGTTGAGTGGGCGGTACAGCCAATTGACCTTCTCTTTTCCTGCTGAGTGCATCTGCCACCACATTCGCCTTGCCTGAGCGGTAAAGGATAGTGCAATCATAATCCTTGACCAATTCCAGCCATCTCCTTTGACGCATGTTTAGTTCCTTCTGTGTGAAGAAATATTTCAGACTTTTATGGTCTGTGTAGATCTCACACTTCCCGCCGTACAGATAATGTCTCCAAATTTTCAGTGCATGTACGACAGCGGCTAACTCCAAATCGTGTGTCGGATAATTCTGCTCGTGTACCTTCAGTTGTCGTGATGCGTAAGCTACAACCTTCCCATGTTGCATCAATACACAACCTAATCCTGACTTAGAGGCGTCCGTATAGATTACGAACCCTTCTGATCCTTCAGCACTATTAGAAATGGTGTTGTTGTTAGCTTTCTTCTTTAACTCTTGAAACGGCCTCACATTCAAAGTCCACTTGAACTTTTTCATTCTTCTTTTTCAGATGTGTGAGTGATTTTGCAATACGTGAAAAATTCTGAATGAACCTTCGGTAGGACCCTGCCAAGCCAAGAAAACTGCGAACTTCATTCGCATTGGTTGGTATTTTCCAATTCAGAACCGCATCAACCTTAGCGGGATCAACCTCTATTCCTCAAGCTACGGATCACGCGTTCTAGAAAAGCCACTCTTTTGAGCCAAAATTAGCATTTCATCGAACTTAGCATACAACTTTTCTCGATCTGAATACCTCTAAAATGGTTCCGAGGTGTCCCCTCATGCCGCTTTATGTTCTTTGAATAGACCAAAATGTCATCAATGAACACGATGACAAATTTGTCCAGTATTCGAAACACACGGCTTCATCAAATCCATGAATATCATGGGTGCATTTGTAACCCCAAATGGCATTACATTAAACTCATAATGACCATATCGGGTCCTAAATGCGGTCTTAGGTATATCACTTTCCTTGACCTTGAGTTGATGATACCTGCACACGAGGTCAATCTTAGAAAATACCCTCAGATTCTTCAACCGATCGAAAAAGATCTTCAATCCTCGTGAACGGGTATTTATTTTTATTTGTTAACCGATTAAGTTCTCAGAATCAATGCACATCCTCATCGTCCCATCCTCCTTCTTCACGAACAAAACGGGTGCCCCCTACGGCGGCTAACTAGGTCGGATAAACTTCTTATCCAAAAGTTCCTCTAACTGCTTTCTTCAATTCTTGCAACTCCTTTGGTGCCATTCGATATGGAGGTTTAGACACCGGCGCAAATTTCCGAAACCGTCTCTATAGTGAACTCTATGGATCGATCCGGTGGAATTCCAAAGAAGATCTTCTCGGGAAGACGCCAAGATAGTCTCTCACTACCGCCACATCTTTCGTGTCAAATTCTTCCCTTCTACCTTGCAATATTTACTAGGCACGCGCTCGACACCTTTTCTTTTTCAAAGAAGCTTTAACTGTGTTTATCCAGATATAACATATACGTACTCTCGCTTTATTTGTCCCATGTAAGGTGATACACCCGACCGTCGAATGTTTCTAAGTCCACTTCTCGCTCCATGCATCGGACCCAGCATCTTTGTGTTTTGCTCAACCAATCCATCCCCAAGATAACATCATAGCTCTTCATTCCGATCACGCGCAAATCCATGGATAGGTCATTTCTATCTATTTTTAACCTAACATCCTCGCTAAGTTTCTAATACTAATATTTTCTCCTGAAGGCACACTAACCTCTAAGTTCACAATCGTAACACAATTTAGCTTAAGTTTCTTCTTAAAGGTATCAGATATAAAGGAGTGTGACGCACCGGTATCAAATAAGACATATGCAGGTACATTTGAGACAAGTATCGTACCTGTCACAGTTTCATTTGCCTCATCACCTTCTTCAAATTGTCCTTCTTCTGGGTACTCTTCTTCCTCAGTGTATTCAGTATTGGACATTACATTTAACTTAGCCTTACCCTTTGGGTTCACTCTTTGAGGATTTACCACTCTTGACTGTCGCGGTTCAACATTCCCACTACTCATAGTTTGGGTTCCCATTGTATTTGGACATTCATTAGCCATATGACCAGGTTTTCGACAACGAAAACAGAAGCGTGTCCTTAGAAGGCACTCCCCTCGGTGATTCTTGTGGCATTTCAATACTCGGAGGTGGGGCCACAAAGGGTCGAACATTCCTAGCCACGGTATTTCCCCTTGATGTCGGATGTGGTGCACCCTTCCCTCAAATCTGCTTAGAAATCATATTGTTCATTCTCCGCACTCCAAACTCATCGATACTATTCTTGTCCTTTCAAAAACATCCCTGAAGTGTGGTAGCCTCAAACCAGACACTATCCCTCCCACTTCTGGACGTAGTCCTCTTTCAAATCTACGTGTTTTCCGATCATCGGTGTCCGCCAGATGTGGGGCATAGCGAGAGAGCAAATTGAAATTACGTTCAGATTCGCGTATTGATGTCGAATCCCCTTGTCGAAGATTCATAAACTCTATTTCCTTCTGATCTCTCAGCGACTGCGAAAAGTAGAGATCAAGGATGGTATCCTTGAAGTCTCTCCATACAAGAGCTCGCCTTGCTTCCACTGTTAGGGTCCTCTCGTGGGATAGCCACCACTGCCATGCGTCCTCAGACAACTGAAATCTTGTTTATGAAACTTTCTGCGTCTCGGTTAACTCTATATGCTCAAAGATCCTTTCGAGCTCAGCAATCCATTCCTCGACCATTGTCGGTCCTCCTCTCCCATTGAATCTTGGTGGTTGGAACCTCCTGAACTGTTCCACCACGGGTCTTGGCCTCGATTATGTTCTTGATTATTTTTTAGTAACGGTGGTTGTTGTTGCCGCATGAATTCCGCATTTGAGCGAAAAAAGTCCTCTTACATTAAGATCTACATTTTGCTCATCGGGTTGCTCCCTAGTTAAATGGTTTACCTCTTCCTCATAAATTGGCCATAGTTCTTGCTCTACAGGGGAAACATAAAGTCTCTTATTCATTCTATTTTATTATAACTAGGTGAAGATAAGAAAGTAGTTAAATAAGTTATCTTTCAAAAAGAAACATCAATGAACACACGAGAATGTATACACTAGATTTCACCAAGATAACATCCATTTCATAAATAACATTCTCACATACCAACAAAAGAGAGAAAATTTTATCATAGATAGATACAAAAGCATGTCAAGGTAGTGGTCATTGCCATGGCCTACAGCTATATACAACAATAGGTAGTAGTACGATCTAACCGGGAGGTCATCTATGCCTTTCAACCGATACACAAAAGATACATCCACAAGTCAACAAAATGATAAGCACATAGTCTATAAAGTTTAACCGGGAGGCCTACTATACCCTTCAACCGGTGCAAAAAGTACAATCAAAAGAAATCAACGACTCTACTAACAGTCTAGAGTCTCAAATCTCGCCATCACCCTCATCAAAACGCCCAAAACGTGGGCGCTTTGTGTTGGGATTATACTGGAAAGTATGTTTTTACTTTGTATAATCAAAACTGAATTTTCAGACTTATTTACTGAAATAAATTGTTTATCATTGATGCTTTAAATATTATTGAATGTTACATATATTTACTGCATAACTGTTCAATAAGTCGTACGTGTTACATTGTAGTTAATTTAGTGATACCAGATCACATAAGATTAAATTAACAGTCCCTTGTAACTAAAAGTACGTTATTCACGACCTAGATGAAAATGAACAACCTATTGTGAAAGGTTGAAGTGTAAGGCTCAGATTATTTGTCTTGACCAAGAGATTACACTAGTGCATGACCGATGCTTTGAATAGGACCTACAGAGGATAAATTCTTCAGAACTGAACAAGGAAGAATTAGACCTCAGTGGTTCGTTATTTCTTAACCTTCGTCCCTTAAATAGGATCACGTGGGATTGGTAACTATTGCTTTGACTTATCATGGGTAGCGAATCAATGAGATTCAATACTTTTTATCTTGGGCAATATTATTGGTCACGTGTGATTGCTAAGATTTAATACGAAGAATCGTGTGCAAAAGACGCTTTGTTCGATTTGGTTCTTGGGAGGTTCATAAGCTTTATCATATCAAATCTTGCAAGTGGAATTAGTTTCCTAGTATGGATAATAATGTTGAACCGCTTCCTTGACCAAGGATAAAAGATATTAATTAATGGAAAGCTATTTTCAAAGGGCTTGAATTAATTAATGGGCTAGATAATCTTAAACACGGAAATAATGACCGGAGCCATATTGACCGTAATATGGGTTAAGATGGATAGTGTAATATTAATTATGTAGTGGGATTAATTAATATTTATGGGCTTGAATTATATTGTGGCTCAATATTAGATATTCAAGGTCCATTAGAAGATTCAATCTTAATTCTCCTAAAGGCCCCCCCGAAAAGTAGCCCAAACATATAGTCCAATAACCGAAAAGGTGATTAAAATAAAATAAATATTGTTGCTTATTTTTCCAACTAAAATTTCAAATTTATAGATATAATGGGAGAAAGATTTTCTTTGAATTTTGTTATGGAATGAAGATATGTATTCTTGGAATACAAGATTATCTCATTAAATTCAAGAAATCTCCCACTTGGTTATCTATAATGATAATTTCAAAATCTTGAAATTATAGTGGGCAAGAAAGATTTTCTTGATTTTTTTGAAAAGATATTATGGAAGATATGTATTTCTTGAAATATAAGAATATCTCATAAATTGAAGAAAATCCAAATCTTGGAATCTTGGACCCCAATATTTTCGAATTCCATAAAGAAATAGATAAGGTGGGATTTTTTTGTGGAATATTATGATTATGGGAAAAAGAATATAGGAGATATATTCAAGATTTCTTGGAGATCGAAGAAAAGATTTTCCCACATCATATTTTGCCAAAATTTTCGCCCCCTCCTCTATAAATAGGGGATGAATGGTTCATTCCCAAAGAATATTATTTAAAATTGGTTTTTCGGAAAATATTGTCGATAAAATATCAAATATTTTGTAACGTCGACAGATTGTATTTTTTTCAAAAACGATAATTGTGAGTAGTGTAAAATTCCATGTCTTTGGAAAATTTAGTAAATCCACAAAGGTGGTGCAACATATTTATTTTTTCTTTTGTTAAATCGTTCACAAGAATCCTTCCAATGGATAGTAGAACGAGGATTAAGGGAATACTTGGGAGTCCTCATGCTTAGTCTAATCACCATACCGTTGTTGTCATCCCAAGAGAATGCGTTCACGTAAACTCAGAGAATTCGCATCGCGTAAGTTTTACGTGAATTATTATATGCATGATATGTTGTTGGATTATTATTTGAATTAATATAGGATTAATTCATGCTAGTAATAATTAAAGAATTAAATTTGTATTTAAATATTCACCCCGAATAGATCTAAGAACTTATTCCCAACACTTTGTTGCAGTTCCAAGTCGCCAAGAGGCGGCTCACTTACCTCTTCAACTCCCCGTCCCAACTCCCGCCGATCATCACTGATAAGGCCTGAGTGTACTCAAAGGACCCCACAATGAAAGAGTACGACTACCCAACTCGAAATCATCCTCGCCTCGAGGGATGTGCGAATGGCATAAGCCCTCCGAAAGACTCCTAAACTTCGAAAGGTGTGCTCCTCTACTAAAGCGCGATCCCCAACCTCCCGGAGACGATCTCGACTCAACAAGGCCAGAAAGTATAATACCACCCGGCCTCCAACTCCATCGCCGTCCATACTTTGACATCATAACTCTCCACCTCCTAAGGCTCTAGAAAATTATACCATTAAATAGTAAATTCAAAGTTTTAAATTGTGCTCATTTTACTGGTATTTCTACTGACTCTTATGGTTACAAGGGATTTTGTCTTACATTTTTATGAGAAATACACAATCTCTACCAAATTTTAGAAAATGACTTGATATAGGCCCTATTCAGACACCTTCTTCACCACTTGTGAAAATCACAATAAAAGATCTACATGTTATTTTGAATTTAAATTTTTATGATATGAAGCTATATGTGTCATTAACTCACTGTATAAATTTCATGATATTCTGATGTTTTCATATTTGTCTATAAATTATCCACTACAAGTTGTATTTTAAGGAAGTTTAACATATAGAAGTGAGTTGGTAGATTGTTTTATTTAATCACCTAGTTAACTAAGAATATGAGAACTTCAAAATGAACAAATTGAACTTGTTATGAGCATTATAAAATACTAATATGATTAATTATGGAGATGTGGGATACTTACTTAAGTGTTACAATTCAACATATATCTCTTTACGAATTTGCCTAGCTTTCCTAACAAGGATTTCCTTGAAGTATGATTTAACTAGTAGAAATATTTATACCCTTATGAATAACACGTGGTAATAATGTACATATGTATTAATTATATTACATGAGATAGTGCAAATAATATGTGTGCTTTAAAACTTTTAAATGATTATGAGACTAAAGAACTATCAAATGTGTCGAATGCAGTACGAGCCAGCGGTGCTTCCGGGAAGCTATCTTGAGGCATTCAACGTCAAGAAACGGGTAACATTTAATTGTTTTTGTATTAGTTAGTTTAATTTGAGAGTAAGATGCATATAAGCAGATCTTCGGATTTCGCTCTGTGTGGATTATACTATGTGGATTACGCTGTGTGGATTATACTGTGTGGAATTAAGTTGTGTGGATTAAATTTCTAAATTGACGGGTTTGGCATGTACTCATTTCTTTCGCATCAAATGACTTTCTTAATACAATTGCAGATATTGTGTTATCCCAATCGGGC
Source organism: Stenogyne calaminthoides (assembly GCA_037126765.1). Classification (NCBI taxonomy): domain Eukaryota; kingdom Viridiplantae; phylum Streptophyta; class Magnoliopsida; order Lamiales; family Lamiaceae; genus Stenogyne; species Stenogyne calaminthoides. The sequence continues at coordinate 1,282,665 of JBBCBC010000036.1, read as the reverse complement.
TTCCTCTCCTAAGACTCACGATGCTCCTTAAATCATTTCGTGTCTTCTTCATAGAGACGAAATACGGACGTATAACCCACTACGACGGACTCCTCAAACTTTAATTATTATGTATCAAATCTTCGTAAGAAGAGTATTAAGTATTAGTGTGACATATATGGACGTCCTCGATATTTTACTTTCGTGTTTATGTTTAAATTTCTGTGTCATGTAGTCAAACCTTTTTGTCCTCCTTTAAGTATCTATGACGGTCTTTTAAACTTGAACTCACATGCATGACACTGTCAAACTTATTCTAAATATATTATATCTAGTTATGACATTTTATTTCATGTATGATGCTATGCTTTGAGAATTTTTAATTGAGTAAATGTTTTACTTAGAAATGTGGGTAAGACACGGGTTAGGCGCAAGCATGTTTAGAAACTTTTTAAAAAACAAAAGGCTCGTGTTTTCATAAATATGGACTTACGCTTTAATCACTTTAAGTATTAAAGCTTAAATTATTTAAACCTAAATTATTTAAGTTCATTTTCCAGACCCAAACTCATCGATATTATTCTTGCCCTTTCAAAAACGTCCCTGAAGTGTGATAGCCTCAAACCAGACACTATCCCTCCCACTTCTGGAAGTAGTCCTCTTACAAACCTACGTGCTTTCCGATCATCGGTGTCCGCCAGATGTGGGGCATAGCGAGAGAGCAAATTGAACTTACATTCGTACTCGATAACAGTATCCGTCCCTTGTCGGAGATTCATAAACTCTATTTCCTTCTGATCTCTCAGCGACTGCGGAAAGTAGCGATCAAGGATGGTCTCCTTGAAGTCTCTCCATACAAGAGCTCGCCTTGTTTCCACTGTTAGGGTCCTCTCGTGAGATAGCCACCACTACCTTGCGTCCTCAGACAACTGAAATCTTGCGCATGAAACTTTCTGCATCTCGGTTAACTCCATATGCTCAAAGATCCTTTCGAGCTCAGCAATCCATTCCTCGACCACTGTCGGTCCTCCTCTCCCATTGAATCTTGGTGGTTGGAACCTCCTGAACGGTTCCACCACGGGTCTTGGCCTTGGATTCTGTTCTTGATTATTTTGAGCCGGTGCAGGTGGTTGTTGTTGCTGCATTAATTCCCGCATTTGAGCGAAAAAGTCACTTGCTACATTAGCATCTACATTTTGCTCATCGGGTTGCTCCCTAGTTCGTGGTCTACCTCTTCCTCGCGTTGGGGTGACCATAGTTCTTGCTCTACAGGGGAAACATAAAGTCTCTTATTCATTCTATTTTATTATAACATTCTCACATACCAACAAAACTCCATGACACGGAAATTTAAACATACACAAAAGTAAAATATCGAGTACGTCCATATATGTCTCACTAATACTTAATACTCTTCTTACGGAGTTTTGATACACAATAATTAAAGTTTGAGGAGTTCGTCGTAGTTAGTTACACGTCCGCCTCGTCTCCAGCAAGACCTAAAATGATTTAAGGAGCATCATGAGTCTTCCCCCGGAGAGGAAGCCCAGTGGAATAACACTTAATATGCAACTATATTAAGAAAGTCATTTGATGCGAAAGAAATGAGTACATGTCAAGGCTCGTCGACCCGGATAATCCACACAGCTTAATTCCACACAATATAATCCACACAGCGTAATCCACATAGTATAATCCACACAGAGCGAAATCCGAAGATCTGCTTATATGCATCTTACTCTCAAATTAAACTAACTAATACAAAACCAATTAAATGTTACCCACTTTCTTGACGTTGAATGCCTCAAGATAGCTTCCCGGAAGCACCGCTGGCTCGTACTGCACTCGACACATTTGATAGTTCTTTAGTCTCATAATCATTTATAAGTTTTAAAGCACACATATTATTTGCACTATCTCATGTAATATAATTAATACATATGTACATTATTACCACGTGTTATTCATATGGGTATAAATATTTCTACTAGTTAAGTCATACTTCAATGAAATCCTTGTTATGAAAGCTAGGCAAATTAAAAAGAAATACATGTTGAATTGTAACACTTAAGTAAGTATCCCACATCTCCATAATGAATCATATTAGTATTTTATAATGCTCATAACAAGTTCAATTTGTTCATTTTGAAGTTCTCATATTCTTAGTTAACTAGGTGATTAAATAAAACAATCTACCAACTCACTTCTATATGTTAAACTTCCTTAAAAGACAGCTTGTAGTGAATAATTTATAGACAAATACGAAAACATCAGAATATCATGAAATTTATACAGTGAGTTAATGACACATATAGCTTCATATCATAAAAATTTCAATTCAAAATAACCTGTAGATCTTTTATTGTGATTTTCACAAGTGGACTGAAAAGCAGTGTACGAATAGGGCCTATATCAAGTCATTTTCTAAAATTTGGTAGAGATTGTGTATTTCTCATAAAAATGTAAGACAAAATCCTTTGTAACCATAAGAGTCAGTAGTAATACCAATAAAATGAGCACAATTTAAAACTTTGAATTTACTATTTAATGGTATAATTTTCTAGAGCCTTAAAACTACCTGTTTTACACTGTAAAAGTACTGTGTACTAGAAAAATCACTAAAAATATAATGACTCCAAATTTACCCAAATAAAATCCACATGAAAGCTAAGACGTAATCGAATAACATAGTCTAAAATTAATTCTAAATACGAAGTTATCCGTTCCCAGTAAATCCTACAATCATCGTCAAAAACAGGGCCGATTTTTTATTTTTCAGCTATACAGTAGTTTAATAGAAAAATCATATAAATTTGAAAACGACTCCAAAAATTCTGAAATTTTTACCACTTAATCTAGACTTCCAGACCTTTACTATGATAAAAGGGTTTCATAAAATTCGTTCACAAAAGATCAGAAACATTTTCGAAATCAACATGCAATCGCAAAATCAACATGCAATCATCTAACTAACAAGCAATTCATTAAATAATATCAAACAACTTTATACTTGGCATATCCATGGCTAAACAAATAATAACTCATCAAATTATTCAACTAAAAATTCCATTAAAATGTTAAAAAGTATAGTTTGTTTATTTCTTACCTTTGAAGACTCTTGAATTCCTAAGAAAACAACGTTGATTTTTCTTCAGAATTTAGAGAGGATATTAGAGAGAGTGTAGAGAGAGAGAGAAGCGGAGAGTTAGAGAGAGAACACAGATAAAAAGTGACAGTTCATATATCCAGGAGATTTATATATTTATGCATTTCTTTTCTTCTTCTCTTTTTTTTTTTAAATCAGCGTGCGTTTTTTTTTATTAAATTTTATTTGATTAATTAACTTATAAAAGATTTACAAATATATATATATATATATATATATATATATATATATAAAGATATAATAATAAAGAAGATATGAAAATAATCTATGTAATATCTTTCTTTATATATCTTTTATTATTAAATATTATAACTTTATTATTATTAAATATGTTATTATTATTATTATTATTCGATCTAATTCTACCACAATTAGTTTCAAATATTAACTTATCTCTTTTCATTAGTTAATTGTGTCGAGTGCTTTGCACTTGAGCCCGACCTCCTCGGTCGGCTATCCTGCAAAACTTTTCTAAACTCGTAGATAACATTAGTTCTTTCATTTAATAATTAAAATTCTTTAATAACAATAATAATACTTCACCATAATAATTAAAATTTAAAACATGCAATATATATTTTAAAAGAAAACGGGGTGTTACAAAATTAGCACAAATTAATATTTAATTCTTCTAAAATGTTAAAGTGCCCAAATTATATTTCATTCACTGTAAGATCGTCTCAAACAAATGTATCTCATTTCTAATTCCTTCACATTCTGAAATTTCAAGCTTAAGTATGTTTCCAGGCACGACTTATAGAATAACTCCACCACTTCATCAAAGTTTTATAATTTTAAAAACACATGAGGATCAATTAAAATTAACCCAAGAGACTGTAAAATCCTTCCTTCGTGGAATGTCGCATACATTCCCAAAAAAACTGAACCAGATGAAAGAAATGAACAAATTTCACCTATTTGTTTACTCGAAATAAAAGAAAAAACTAAATCAAATTCCAAACATCTCGAACACAAACAATACTAGCATTCAATTCAATTACCTCATGACGTAGTCCTTAAAAATAATTCTTTGTTTTCTTGCACTTGCGAATGAATTTCTCAGGCTCCACTTCCTCCCGTTGTTTAGACTCGCGTCTTTTTTTTCTTTTTCTTTCCAATTCTCAATGCGTATATATATACACACATATACATACTATATATATATATATATGGGATGTTGACTCAGTTTTCTTTTATGCTGAAAAATTGCAACTAATACTCATTTGGTATTGGATAAGATGCGGCAGATTGGGTGATAGAGATCAAAGTTTGTTGACCAATTATTTTAAAATGCTGAAAGATATATTGCAGAATTTAAGAGAGTAAGTCGCATAATAGACCGAAAAGGATGCTATTGAAACAGATCGAGACTAGGAAGATTATGTAATGGGGATAAGATTACATGAGTAAAATATTTTATAAAGTTTTTGAAATACTAATCTAATTTACAACATAAATTTGACAAATGAAGAAGATACGAAAGAAGACAAAAATATAAAAAGCAATCGAAAGAGAGTGGCTAGTGACTAACTGGCTATAGAAGAAGGATACATGGTGTTTTAAGTCGGGTTGGATCTGATTGTACGGATTACCATGCAGAAATCTTTCTCATAATCAATGTAAAAATAAATGGCAAAAACTTTTACGAATTGGAGTTCACATGTACTTTTACATGTATCAATGTGTTATGCATATGCACTATCACTAATAAAAAATTCAAGTATTTTTTAAACACATATGCATAACAATGATATTCTTTATACATAATAGTGATACTCAAAAATAAAAAGTTCTTCCGTCAAAAAAATAAAAATAAAAAGTTCAAGTGAACCCGGGTCCACATGACACCTATTCAAAATAAATTATGAATTTAAATATAAATGAGTTACCAAGGGAAAAATTCTCAAAAACTTATGTCTTCAATTAGAATTAAAATTCTTTTAACATGATTTGGCGTAAACCCATAAACCTAAGGACTAAGGTCATGTAATATAGTACACCCTCAGTCCCTAACTCAATATTTACTACACACACGAGTTTTAAGAAAATAGTTGTTTATTAATTATTAAAAGGGATAAGGTTGTTTATTGGTGGGGTTAAATGGTAAAAATAGTGACATTTGTGCAAATTAAATGACATAAAATTGACTTTAGTATTGAAAAAGTAATGACACTGAGTGCAATATTAAAGTGTTTGAGGGGTATAGATAAAAGAGAAAAAAATGTTTTATTACCATTTATAGAAATGCTCACTTGAGCTTGAGACGGACTTTTTTGGCAAATATTCAATTGAGTTGGGGACGGAGGGAGTATATGAAATTTTGTCTCACATATGAGATATAAAAGTTTTTACCAAGTGGGTTGGCTGCTAAAGTAAAGCCATTCCCCCAATGAGGTTAATGGTAGAGTTAAATCAACCGTTGTAAAGGCCCAGTGGCACATATATACCCATTATGAGCGCCAAAAAAATAAATCTAACAGATAACTTTTTGATGATGGGCAAATAAGTAAAACTAACTATATTACTTACGTGCATATTGTGATCAAATGTACGCCCCCTCTTGGATCTTGGATGGTAGATAATGTTCTGACAAGAATGTGAGTGAGTGTGCCGACAAAGCTTCGATCTCGAATTTGACTCCTCTATCTAGCAGCAACTGAAGTTCAGACCTAAAATAAGTTTGTCAAAATAGACAAAACTTTCATTAAATAAAAGAAATATGGCAGCATAACAAATGACCATAAACCACAGAGTTTAACCTCCAATATGGGACTTCTCTTTCCATGTAACACCTTTGCAATATGCCTCTGGCTTTTTGCTTGTCTGGCAAGTGAGGCATAACATTAGTTAAAACATCAGGTTCTATAAAGGAGGGGTAATGGTTTTTTATCATAGATACCTTCAGTTGTCAAAGGTAGGAGACATTGTTGAGGGAGTTGATGTTTCTCAGAGTCTGATGGAAAAGCTCCAATCCAACGAATCTCGGGGAGACGTAGAGACTTGGCGTCATAAGCCATTTGCTTGAATAAGTTGGGAAATATTTGTTATAAAATTGATAAATTAGACCAACTCTTAAAAAGGACTCCCTAATTATAATGTTCACAAATTAAAGCCGTACCATTGAACCAAACCTGTAAGTTACCAAGATATCGATGCCATATGGATCGCAATCCACCAAGCAATAGACAGGCAGATGCAATGTTTCAACAAGGAGGTGCAAAAATCTGAATAGAAAACACAGGTCTGTATAATTGTGTTAAAAGAATTGTTGTAATAATGATGTAAGAAAGTTGATACCTTCTTGTGGGAACATCAGGGTACCCTCTTCCCTGTAAACGGAGATGTTCACTAAACTAAATAAATTGCATTTTAGAAACATATAGCTTAAAAGAAAAAAATGAACTACTCGTACAGTGATAACTATGCAGCGATTTTTTCTGCAGAAATGGTCATTTGCCAGCCGCTGGAACACTGAAACAAGAAATGCGGAGATGAAACCGTTAGAAGCATAATAAAATCAAAACCAAAACATTCTATTCTCAACAAGAATATTAACAATGCAAAAAAAGTTCATACCCGATTCTTTCTCCACTAATAAGATGTATTCAGCCACACTAATTATATCTAGCAAAATATCAAAGAAATGATGCATCCATAAGCAAATTTTTCAAAAAGATAATTCAAACAGTCGACATTGTAAACTAGAATTATTATAATATGTCTGGATATAACTCAATTCTCTAAAAAGAAGTTCCCCTTATAGTTGCATTTTGTACGATAAATTCAACTTTATTACTGTAAGGATCAATTTTACCAGTTAAACTTAGCAGGATTATCCAATTCATCCAATAAGAAATCACAGCTAACAACTTGATACCTTCCACATCTTCCACTTGGACAGGAATATGGCGTGCCTGCAGTAACAGTTGGATAGAATTACGATGTGAAATAATACATTATTGACAGTTTTACTTCCATTTCTTACTGTGCTAGGACTGCTGATGCAATCAAATTTTCTCCCTGCTTCTGAAAATCTGAGCCAACCCATCACCAATCTGATATATTCATTTTGAGGGAATCATATTCAATATGACCACAAAACAAAAAAGAGATGCATTTATCCACCAAAATTGAACAATAAAATGCAAGTTGTCAAGTATGTTGCTGAGTTGAGGAATCATGAAACTTATTTTTTATCGGAAAATCCTTGTAAACCCAATAAATGTCATTTGTATCAGTTTCTTGTAAATGAAATTACCAACTACAAAAACTCTGTTTCTACATAAATCCACAGATAGATAGCAAGGAAGCATGCAGTAAGATTCTAACGATGTTGATTACTAGGCAGATGGCTTAATAAATTCTTATTGAGTTATTATACAAAGAATTTGCAATTGAAATGTCAGAAATTACAGCATACAATAATCAGACACACAGTAATCTCACAAACTCCATGAACTTTCAATATGCTGGTCACTCGGTACCTACCCGTTTCCTACAGATACCTGCAATCAGACGACACAGAAAACATCATCAATCTGAAGCTTCTTTTAGTGCGGTAAATGAGAGTTAGATTACTACTTCCAATTATTAATACAATGCTATATTGTTGCTATTAATCCAACAATTCAAGTGAAGCAGACAAAGAGTTTTCACAAAGAATGAAACCATAAAGAGATGATATATGGTGTCACAAAACCTTAATTATAGAGTCAAGTTCATATGAGAGAGAGACTACAGATAACTCATGTTAAAAGTTTAGAATCGTCAAACATTTTAATTGTGTAATGGGGCAAAATCCTCCATCTTCCTAGTCACATTCAAAAGCAAGAATTTACTGAAAACCAGTAACATACTAACTTGGTGGTTACATATCCATGTGCAAATCAAAGAATAGCCTATTGGAAGGTTTTGATGAATTTGCAACACTTTCTGCTCGGGAATGATAAGTTATAAACAGGCAACCCATACTGACATACATAGTTGTGTTAACTTGAATGGAAAATAGTTTAGAACATACCACATTCAAGTTGTGGCGACTGCAATGCAGAAGAATACAAATATCATTTATTGCCCGGTCAACGACAGATTGTTCTGTTTTGCAGTTAAAGGAAAAGGTTAGATAAATTCATTCAAAATGATGCAACTAAAGAATCCTGACAATGAAAGCATGGTGGTATCAGTTATTTTATGCTCTCTTAAGCTGTTGAGTTGGTGGCACTCTGGGCTTGATTAACTTAGGGTGTTTATTATTCTCACACTCAGATGATAACTCGTAATATATAATTATCCAACAATATTTTACACATTCCTATGGCTATGCCTATATATATAAAGTCCATCTTTAGAGCAATATCGGTGGGGAAATTACCTTTAAAAATCGAAGGGTGCATGTAATAAATATCTCTTTTTGAACCATGCTTGTTTTCTTGCAGAAGTCGCTGAACTATCAGCAAGACTCGTAGCATTACATCTGAAAACAGAAAACATAAAAAACAACATATAATAGAGGTAAATAGTACACCAAAAGATGAACATTTCAAGCTAATTTCCTCTAAGTTTACACCTTCCACAAATCCATAATTCAAAGCCTTATCCACAAGATGCATTGCTTACCCAACCTACGTGCTTGACTTTCTATTCGCAGCATCAGAATTTCTTTTCCTTTTGGCAAATCATAGCTGCAACAGCTGCACAAATGCACCAAAAAGGAAGAAAATAAATTAATCTTCAAAGACAAAAACTAAATGAGACGGTTGAGACGGGATACAACCTAGCACAAATCACACCCACCCCTCCCAAAATGTTAAAGCATCAATGCCCAACTTATCCCCGTCTCACTATGAGATGAGACGGTCTTATACAAGTGTGTCTCATCTTTAAATACTTATTCAATGCATGAGCAAAACCATAACTAGTCGTAGTATTCTTGTTATCATCACTACAGAATGCGAAATTCGAGAAGGAAAACCCTAAATACCAAATCGTTCGAAAAAATCAACATATTCACCGAAAAAAGAAAACACAAATAGACAACAAAACAAAAACAGAAAATAGAACTCATGAAAAACATCCAACCAGTTTCCAGAAACGTCGGTGCAATACGAACTGAATTGATCGATTTGCAAGGCCGGTGATCTACCGTTACTTAGATCCGCAACAATCGATAGCGTGAGCTCTGCAGGGGATACAAAGTTGAGCAATCTTCGATTAATTTGGAAGAAGGATAAACATAAACTGATTGTAGAATTAGCAGATAATATTTAAATTCAAATCGGGAAGTGAATAATACCTCCGATTTTCTTGAGCAAGTTGAAGCGACAGGGACTAAAATGATTTCCCTCCATTTCTCCGCGTTCTATTTCAGAAGAGCAAAAATTCGAGATTTTGGAAGCCAAAATACAAATTTAATTCATTTATACCCTTTTCCCCATTTCTTAATTCCACTTTTAAAACTCGTTAACTATAAAGTAAAAGCACTTATATGCAGATGTTAAAACTAAAAGGGGTAGTTCTCGTGCGCATCCAAATGAACCGTGCACTTATAGTTCATTTTAGAATAGTGCAATTTATTATATTGAAAGATGCAACTTATTTACATTGGATCGTGCAACTAGTTTTTCATATTAATAGTTACACGATTCAGTGTAAACAAATTATATTTTTCAGTATAATAAATTACATCGTTCTAAAATGCACTATGAGTGCACAGTGCACTTGGTGCTGGGGTTATACGTGAAAATATGTTTTTACTTTGTATAACCAATGTATTTAACACTTATTTACTGAAATAAATTACTACCTCCGTCCCATAAATATATGCACACATATTTTATTGTGGAGTTTTTGTGAGCGAGTTATTTATTAGTATTTCAAATGATAAAGTAATTTTTAAAGAGGGGTATTATAGATCTACCTCTCATCTATTGCATGTATCTTTAATAATTATTTTATCATTTCAAATACTAATAAAAAATTCGCTCGCAAAAACACGCGAAAATAGTAAACGGGCATATATCTTTCGGACGGAGGGAGTATTTATCACTGTTGTTTTAAATATGATTGAATGTTATATATATTTATTGCAAACCGTTCATGTAATAGCACATGTTACATTGTAGTTAACGTGGTGATACCAGATCACAGAAGATCACGTTAACAATCCCTTGTAAACTAGTGCGTGTTTCACAACTTAGATAGACCCGAACAATCTATTGGTAGAAGTTAATGTGTAAGGCTCAGATTGGTTTGTCTTGACCAAGAGATTACACTAGTGCATTCGATGCGCTGAAGCGGACCTGCAGAGAGGATATACTCATTCGCACTGACTTAAGGGATGAAGAGTTAGACCTCAGTGGTTGTTGATTTCTTAATCTCTGTCACTTAATAAGGACTGTGTGCGATTAGTAGTTATTGCTTTGACTTATAAATGGGAAGAAAATCATTGCGACTTCGATACCCTATATCTTGGGCAATAATATTAATTATACGTCAATTGCTAAATTAATACAGAGAATCGTGTGCTTGCAATGTCTTGCGTGATTGGTCCCCTTGGTGGGATCGGAACCGTTATCATACCAAATCTTGCAAGTGGAATTAATTTTCCGGTATGGATAATAAAGTTGAGTTGTCCTTACTCCAAGGATAAAGATATTAATTAATATAAAGTTTTTCAGTGGCTTAATTAATTAATGGACTAAATAATCTTAAACACGGGAAATAATAACCGGAGTCATATTACCGTAATATGGGTTAAGTTGGATAGTGCAATATTAATTATATAGTGACATTAATTAATATTAATGGGCTGAATTATATTGTGGCTCAATATTGGAATTCAGAAGCCCATTGGAAGGTCCATCTTAATTCTCCTAAAGGCCCCTCAAATAGTCCAATTAAAATCCATTAAATAAAAGGTGCTTAAAATAAATTAAATTTGTGTTGCATATTTTCCTTAAATTTCGAAATTATTGAAGGAAAAAAGGGAGAAGAATTTTCTTGAAAAGATTTTATGGAAAGGAGATAAGTATTCTTGGAATACAAAATTATCCCATAAATTCAAGAAATCTCCCACTTGGTTTCTTTAATGGTGATTTTCGAAATATATAGAGCAATAATAGGAAGAAGGATTTTCTTGATTTTCTTGAAAAGATTTTATGGAAAAAGATATGTATTCTAGGAATACAAGAATGTCTCATAAATTCAAGAAAGATCCAATCTTGAAATATTCCATATTATTTTCGAAAAAATAGGCTAAATAATGGTGTGAGATTTTTGTGAAAAAATACACATGGAAAGAAGAATATATGAGATATATTCAAGATTTTTTGTAGATCAAGAAAATATATTTCCTAACCCTATTTTGAGCCTAAATTCGTCGGCCCTCTCTATTATAAATAGGGGATGAATGTTTCATCCCCAAGACACAGGAATTGATATTTTTTCAGAAAAATATCAGCGTCGATAAAATATCAAATATTTTGAAACGTCGACAATTTGTGTTTTTCGAAAAATTTCAATTGCGTGCAAGACAATTCCATGCAGGATTTGCTATTATCGCGAGAAATGAGAATCATTGTAGAAATAGAGAAATGAGGGTTACACAAGGGTTACTCGAGTAAATTTTCAGGTCAGATACGTATTTGGAATAAGACATACTGAGGGTACGTAAAGGGGAAAGAAGAATATTCTCGTATGATATCTTTAAGAATGTGGGATCATCTCTTTTTTGTTGAATAAGATGTAATTAATTAATGATAATAAAGACAAACACGGAATAAACTCTGGCTAATCCCTCGAATTAGTCGGTCCTTGAGTCGAATATCGAGTTATAAAAAAGAAGGGGAAGGGGGAGGGGGAGGAGGGGACAAGACATTAGTGATTACTCTATGCCAGATACCCCATGCAAATGCGCCCTTAATTAAATTTTATATTAAAATTTTAGTGTATACTTGAATTGAAAATTTTAGCTTACGTCTCACACAATATGAAATTAATTTTGTTTCCGTATAAGTACTTATACATAATCATATGATCTGATGCATGTTATACTGTTATATACATGTTATAATTTTTGTTTTCGCATTTATAGAAATTGACATAAATTGAAAGAATATTTCTAACTTTTGTTTTCGTTGAGTTCACTATAATATTTTTGTAAATTTAATTCACAGAGATTTTTGTCAAATTGAAAATGGAATCTCCTTAGGTTGAAGACGAGTATTTTTGGTAAACACTATGCCAATCTTGTGAAGATTCTACATGGTAGAGAGGATCCAAGATTGATGGAAAGTTGCTGGAAAAAAAAAAAAAAAAACCATTTTGGAAAGTACTCCTGCAATATTTCCATGTACTGAAAATTGTCACTAATATTCTCTTTAAAATATGAAATCAGCTTACCACTTTTAATATGAACGAGTATAATTGTTACCTATATAAAAGATCCACTTACCATTCTACAGATATGTCACGTCTTATGAAAAATATTAGAAACCGGAAATGAAAGAAATCTTGCACAATAAGTCAATAACAATAATGTGTCTTACCTTATTTGATTTGGATCCAGTATAGTACAACAATTTGTTGTATAGTAAATTTAAATGAATCTATACATAGGATAAATTTTAGTGCGAGCTTAAAGCTTGAAATTAAAATATACATATATAATTGTAATTTATTTAAGAGTAATATATATGTACTTTGCAAATGAGCAGAAAAAATGTAAGTAGCTTGGTGTTAAAGTCTTGGATCTCTTTTTTAAAGGCTACGAGTTCAATTGTCTTTGAAGTGTTGTGCTACTTTTTTTTTAATAGTAATTTTTTTTCTTCCAAAAAATAGGACGGACTATAGCCCAGTCAGCCAACACTAAAGTCCGCCCTTGTCTATAGTGTATTTGGATCCAATATTAGATCCAAATATAATTCAATATTAGATCCAAATATATTATAGATTCATATGAATTTACTGCACAACATTGTATTGTTATCACAAATAATCTCATTTATAAGTAGGTCTCATGTGCATCAAGTACATCATGCAATTTAAATATATCTTTTAAATATGTAACTTGTTCCACTAAAACGTTCAACTTATTTACGCTGAAACATACAACTTGTTCAGTGTAAAACAAGTTAAATGTTTCAATACAAAGAAATTGAGCGTTCGGTAAAACAAATTGCATGTTTTAAAAATGCACTTGACTTTCACGACGTACTTGGTGCATATCTTTATTTTAATTCTGCAAATTTGTCTCTGAATGTTTAATAAATAAAAAAACAACGTGCTTACAGTAAATATGCAAGACAAATATTCGTATAAAAAACAGATAAGACATAATCTCATTTATTATATAGTATTAATTTATGACATCTCATGCAAAACACCATCACACATGAGACTCCTACAATACGCGAATATTGTAACGTGAATATTGTTTTCAGCAAATAAGTGTACGTATCTATTTTGGAACACAAGTGAAATAGTTAGACACGTTTATTTTATAAGTTGGAGACCTAATTTTTAAAAAAATAATTACTTCTCAAATGCAAGTACGACTTCAAAACATCACCTACATTTTGACAATTTTTATATCATCTATCAAAGGTGATGCAACTTGTTTGATTAAAACGTTCAAGTTATTTACGCTACAACATACATATTGCTCTATGTAAAACATGTTAAATGTTTCAATATAAACAAATTAAATGTTTCAATAAAATAAATTGCACATTTTAAAAATGCACTTGAGTTTCGTGATGCAGCTGGTGCATACAAGACTCTGTCTTTATTTTAACTTTGCAAATTTGTCTCTCAATGTTTAATAAAAACAACATGCACACAATAAATATGTAAGGCAAATATTTGTATCAGTTTTACGGATAAAACATAATCTCATTTATTATATTGTACATTAATTTATGACGTCTCATGCAAGACACCATCACACACGAAATTTTTACAGCACATGAATATTGTTTTCAGCAAATAAGTATATTTGTCTTTTTTGAAACACAAATGGAATAATTATAAACACTTATTTTTTAAGTTGGAGACTTAATTTTTTTTTAAAATAATTACTTCTAAAATGCAAGTAAGGTTTCAAAACACCACCTACATTTTGACTGCTTCTATACCACCTTTTAAAGAATGTCTATTTTTTTCAGTTCTACTTTGAAATTTTAGAATTCTATTCTTAAGATCTATATCTGCTTTACAACATAAACTTTATAAGTAACATTTTTCTATACGACGCTCTTTATACACCCTTTCCAATTATCACTTTTACAACTTTAAACAAAACACACTCATTACTACACAATCATTCAATTATTATAATTACAATAATAATATAATAATTCAGCATTACACATTTTTACACATCAATTTGATATAAATTAAATCAAATTATATCATATATTTATTTTGAGTTTTTAAAACCCAAGTTTACAAATCTAAATCTGATTCCATTTTGAAAGTTTTTAAATCCAATTTTATAAAACCACCACTACAACACTTATAAACATACCGTTAATCTTTCAATTCAATCAACTTTCTCACCATTCCCTTCAATATATTTACATCATAATTCACTACATTTAATCATATCCAACAACAATATAATAACACGACATCATTCAATTTTACATATTACTTTAAAATTAATTTAAATAACACTCCACTCAAATTCCAATACAAAGACACACCTCTCAATTTTTATCAACATTTCCAAATTCCCTAAATTAAAATTCAGTTTTTTTAAAAAAGCTTTTAAAACTCAAAACAATCATCACCAAGTAGAGTGTTGTTGCAATCCTACATTTTGTGAAAGTTATTGATCAACACCAGCCTAATAATTCACAACCGAAAAGGTACAAGTAGAAATCATCATTCTGTTTTTTTCTTTCTTAATGATTTGAATCAATTAAAAAGACCAATAGAAATCCTAGCAATTAAGTAGTTTTAAATTTGTAACTCTATAAACTAGTGGATTTCAACATTGGTGTAACCGTCATGGCTGCATTTCAACTACAACAATCCAAATAAAACCAAAAAATTCCACATCACAAACACTGAAAACGACTGAAATTCATAAAAAGAAAAAAGAAAAAAACTCATTAAACGGGTCCCCACGGCCAAAACTTCAATTCAAAATTAAATTCAATTCCAGAAATTAATAACCCCTCATTATTCCAAAAAACAATGTACAGATCATATCCTGTCTATAAGAAAAAGATCTGAAAAACAGAAAGATCACATACGCTTTTAATGCGATTTATCGCTGCCCTCTGCTTCTTCTATAATTGACTGCATATGCTCCGGTTCACTCGCGATGTACTCCAACAACCCCTCGCCGGCTTTTTCGCCTGAAGAATCCACCGGCGGCGGAGAAATCCGACCGAAAACGACGACGGCGACGAGAAATAGCGCCGTCGAGACGAGAAGCGGCCAAAAGTAATTTAAGATGTCGATAAACCTAGGCGCAAGATAGCAAATGGAGAGAATCAGGAGACTGAAAGCAGAGATGGAGAGAATGTGGAGCTTGAATTTGAGAAACTTTTCTGGTATATCCATGGCGGAAATGGGGAAACCCGAAACCCTCGTTCTCTCTCTCTTAATTTTCTCTCTCTAGGCGGAGATTCTCCGGTAGAGAAGTTTTGTGAGCTATCGTTATTTGGTTTCACCTTTTTTTTTTTGCCCTTTAATTTTATTTCAGGAAAATTGAAAAGGTAGTTACCCAAAATGTCCATTTGTTTTTTCACTAGCTTACCTAATGAGAAAAGGTTACGCGTATTGGGTAAATTTAAAACTAGGTTTTGTATTATACATTTCTTTAAAGCTATGTCTCGTATACAGATAGGTTTTTTATTTTTTGACAGGAAAATAAATATAGTAATGAGTAGTCGGAATATCGGCGTTCACAGCGTATAAAATCACCTCCGGAACGGACGATGAACAGTAGTATGACTCATAAGAATACGCAAACTGTGTCAACTCATGGACAACCTTATTAGCAGACCACGGACTCAATTGAAAGAGCAATAATTAAACAAATTGCAATTGTTACGAATATCCGCTATGATACCCCAAAATATGAGATATCTTCCTTGGGCCTTTGCAGTGCCCAGAATACCACATGGGAATCAACTTCGACAACTAGGTCGCTATAATCTTTCTCCAATGCCAGCGCCACACCACGACGCACTGCTAGAGCTTCTGCCTCCTCTACCGAATCAGCTCTGTTTACGACTTCAGCAACCGTACCATTCACAAAACAGTTCCCAGTTTATCTCTTATCACACATCCAATCCCAGTTCCATACCCCGGTTTGCACGCAGCGTCCATGTTTATTTTTACAGCATCCGTTGAAACAGGCTGCCATCGCTCAAGCTCAACTCTCTTCGGCAATTGTGGTTTACGCGAGTTCGCTGCATTATATTCCATCCAATGCTCCCGGGACGTCTCCAAAATCCGGGTCGGAGTAGTAATCATATTTCTGAAAACCAATGAATTTCTTGCGTTCCATATTGCCCATAGGGTACAAGCCAATTTTGGACGACCTTCCTTCTCCATACGCAGCGACATTTCCATGACCCAATCTCCAACAGCTCTCCATTTGTGATCAGACCAGACGGGAAGGACTCCCACACTTCAGCAATTCTCGGACAGTCCCTCAAAGCGTGTTCCGTCGATTCAATTGGGTCCCCACACCGTTTACATTCCGGGTCAACATTGACGAACCTTGATATTAAGCTTAAGCATGATGGGATGATCTCGTGCATAATTCGCCACATAAATAGGCAGACTTTCGGAGTGATGTCCAAAGACCAGACCCACTTCCACTTGCGACTCAGCTCCTTTTGGGGTGTGCAGAAAGCTGGATTCGTGTGTTTCATTAGTTCAGTATATCCCGACTTAGTAGAGTACACTCCCGTCTTTTCATGCGACATCGGAATTGCAAGTATCCTATCAGCTTCGTCACACTCAAACTGTTGCCTGACGAGTGGCTCATTCCATCCCGAGAGGTCCTCGAGCATTAGATCCCTGACGTTTTGTGTTTCCGCGACGTCTCCACGCTCCCAAGTAACTCTCCCTTCTTCATTTTGTCGTATCCATGGATCCTTCCAAACCTCAACCCGCTGCCCATCTCCAATAATCCAGGACAGACCCAGTTCTAAAACCTTCCATCCCTCAATTATACTATTCCATATGTAACTCGGATTGTTTCCCAGTTTCGCCTCCTGGAATTCACAGCTTGGATAGTACCTGGCTTTCAATGTTCTAGCTAGCAGACTCTCTTTGTTTTGGATCAACCTCCACCCTTGTTTTGCCAGCAGGGCCTTGTTGAACGAACCAAGATCACGTAAGCCAATTTCACCCTCCCACTTCGGTTCACACAGGTTTTCCCACCAAATCCAGTGTGTTCTCTTCTCCTCATTTTTCTGCCCCCACCAAAAACGGACAATGGTTGCCCGTATATTATCAATCACTTCTTGAGGAATTTTGAAGCAACTCATTAAATATGTCGGGATGGCTTGTATACAGATAGGTTCATCATACGCTCATACTACATTTTGAAATTGTGTAACTTGTTATATTGAAAATACAATTATTTATATAAAAAAATAGTTGTACGATTCAGTATAAATAAGTTGCACGATTCTAAAATTTACTATGAGTGCACGGTGCACTTGGATGTACATGAGATTCATCCTTTTTTAAAATATAGTTATCATTTATTGTATTAAAAATATATAATTTATTTATATTAAAATGTGCAATTTATTTTACAAACAAATGTTGCATATTTCTATATAAATATGTTGCACAACTCTAAATTTGTGTGATACGAGTTTGTAGTGAATTTTATTTTTTTAATATCATTATTATGTATAAAAACAATATTAACATTTAAAAAGTTATTTTATTTTTTTAAACAATAATTACTTTTATCCTAAAACTTCATTTATTTCGAATAGGAGGAGGAATACTTTAACATAGTGATATCTTTAAACATAAAATTTATTTACTTTCTTGTTTCTTAAAATGAAAAATTAAAGAATGAAAATAACCAAAGATATGGTTGATTTTTAAATGAGAACCCAGCGCAAATATTGAAACAGCTACACTTGTTTTTCTTTGAAAAAGTAAACTCAAAAACTAATATTGTTGTGATCTAAAGAGGAATATGTGCAGTAAAAGGTGAGAGATGATTGGGAGATGGGTGGAATAAGGATGTCTGCAGCTTGTAATTGAATCAGGTGTCTTTTAGTGGAAGTGGCATTGTTAATATGTAATGTCATGTGTGAAATTTTGAATTGGTGGGCCATCCGATGCACCCCCTCTGACCCACTTATAAAAAGTTATTCTCATCCCATGACCGACCTTTTTCCATGTCATGTCATGTGCCTTAATTGTTCACCTATTTTTAAATATATAATTTACTATATTAAAATATATAAATTATTTATATTAAAATATAGTACTCACACCGTCTCAAATTTAATGATAAAGTACTCATTATTTTTATCTCAAACTTATTAATAACGTTACTTTATCATTTTATTATATAAAATATTATAAACAACTATTTTTACCCCCTATTACTCATCACTTTATCACTTTATCATATAACATACCAATAAACAATTATTTCTACTCCACCACTTTCCCTAAATCCTTATGAACAGTCAAATTACCATAGTTTGGAACGGAGAGAGTATAATTTATTTTACAAATACAGATTGTACAATAAATAAGTTACATATTTTTGTATAATAAATTGTACGTGACTGTGGAATTGCTTCCTATTACAATGAACACATGTTTTTTTAAGTGAATAAAGTAAATATAGTAAGAGTATTGTGAAATTCATTTATAGAATAAAGTAATTGTTTGTGATTGAAGTTCAATGAAAATTTGAGTAATTAAGTAATAATTTGAGGATAAAAATACAGTGTTTGTTTCCATAAATTGTATGAGAACAAATTTGATGGATGACAAATAAAGTAGGTGAGAATAAATTTCATAGATAGAGGGAGCGGATCAATTCCTCTGTGCCACTTTTTTATGTTCTAGGATTATTCCACCTTCTGAATTTTTAACACATGGACCTAGGGTTATGGTGGTTCGTTTAATTTTTTTGCCCATTCCACTTGTCATTAATCTAAACTATGGAACATAGAGTGAAACACCATATTTGGAATATATGATATTGTGTGGTGTATTACTCCATCTGATCCTAAATAAATGAAAATTTAAGATTTATTGGTGAAATTAAGAATAAACATTTAATGATAAATAATACCATCATTAATTATTTTATCTTGCTCCACATTTCTTAATTGAGAGATTTTTTTGAATTGAGATAAGAATAAAATTGGGGCAGGTTTTCCCTTTGGGTTGAAAATTGGAGCAGATTTTTCTTACTGTATCTTCTTCTTTTTTTTAAAAAAAAAACAGGAAAAAAAAAAGAGAGGGAGTTCTAGATTCATATACTAATTCTTATGTGGAAGCAAGTAAATGAGTCGGGTGCCTCAATTAATAATTATTAAAGTATGGTGTGTAATTGCTAAATTGTTATTTATACTTATTAAAGTATTTTTTGTTATTCCTTAAAATATTGCATGTAATTTCTTAATATTATTTATTATTTCTTAAAATATAAGGGAGAAAAACATTCCACTATAAAGTCATCCAAAAACTTACAACCAGATACAAAGTGCAGAAAATGTATGCTCAATCTTGTATTTAGTTGTAATTTTTTCAAAATATAACATGTAATTTGTTAGAATATTGCACAGTTACTTCTTAAAGTATAATGTGTAATTTCATAATCAATGGAGATTGGGAGGGGGGGTGTGGGGGGATAAAAGGTTTCGACCATGGTTCAAGAAAAAGAATGAGAGATATTCAGGAAAGACAATCTCATTCAAATATATAATATTGTCACACTGTCCTAAATGTCGAGGTAAGTTGTTTTAGGTTTTCTTGCAACTAGGGCCTCATCAATGGAGAAGTCGACGTTTTAGGTAACTTGGACGGTTTATTGGCGGCAATATAGCCACAACAACAAAAACTATGGAATGAAAACTCAAAGAAGGTTTCCATGTTCCTTGTACATGTAAGAGAGAATGGGGGAGGAAAGAAGAATGAATGAAATAATGGCTTCTTTATCCATGTGCATCGGTTGAGAGAAAATGGGAAGAAGACAGAGGAAAAAGAGAAAAATTAGGGGCCTAGCTCGTTGTACAATAATTGTGAAGAAACTAGAAAGAAAGTCAACCATGAGAAATAAAATGATACATTGGGAAGGTCGGGAGTTTGAAGACCCGCCTCACGACTCATCTCATATGTCTACTTCTCATAAGGAAATATCTTTTAAATTTAAGGGTAGAATGATTTTATCTATTTTTATTTCCAAGTATTGTAACTCTAATTTGAAATTTAATTCAAATAGGATACACTTACCATTATATTAAACTTTTAGGTATACGAGGAGTAAAATGATTATAATTAATGTTCGTAGTCCAGACAACAAAAGTTGATCAAACTAAACCTTATATAAAATGTAAAGGAATCTACATTTCCAGATCTCGAGAAGATTTGGGTCATCGAGCACATTACACGTGACCATATTTGTCTTTCCTAAATTGAGGGTTGCATGAACATAAACATGCATGTCCGTTGGCTTCTTCATGTCAGATATAAAAATGTTTTTCCACGATCAACATTAACTACAAGTCTACAACCATGGATCGAACTAGTTAAGCTTTCAACCCGTGTTGGTAAAACTCTAATGAATTCATTTCAATTCCCATATAGAAAAACAAAATTGAACTCACTAAAGTTAAGTTGGATTTAAGTTAGTCTATCCCAATTAACGTTGACAACAAAATTGCATTCAAAGCAATTGAGAGCATATGAGGCAAATGTGAACATGTGTTAAATCTAGACAACAAAACTTAATCGGATTTAACTGTATTTAAACACTTTTATTATTGTTATAAAGGTAGTTGGTTTTTTTCATAAAGATAATAAGAAAATGAGAGTTATTTCTCAAAAATTTTGTCATGACGCTTTCACTGCATCATTAATGGAGCTAGATAAGTCGTCAAACTCTAAAATATTCTTCAGTCATATTTGCTACAAGATCGAGAAGCAAGTTGCAATGATGTTCATATGTTTAAGCACAAACATGTTTAAAATGACAAATAATGAGATTCGAGAAAGAACCTTTTTCCTTTTCTTTTTTTTGCAAAAAACACATAAGAAGCAAAATAGCCAACTTTACAACATTGCCAAGTGGAATTACTTTACTGTAGATCCCAAAAACGAGATATTAGTGGAAAATTTTGTGAACTTAGGATATTAGCGAATGTTGAGGTCATCTAACTTGTAAGATCGACTTCAAAAAACCAGTTAAGTATCGATGCTAAGGTGTTAAGCTTGTGAGTGAAAACATTTCTACTGGACGCTATAAAGCTGATCAATTGGACTACTGTCAAACTTAGTATGCATGAAAGCGTAGTCCCTAGATCATTATACTCGTTTTAGCTTTAAGCCCATTGAGTTAAACTAATGTAAACTACCGGACAAACTTGTGCACACTACATGCAACATCAACTAATTAGGAAACAATTTATCTTAAATAATTATATGACTTTGAATATAATGCAAATGATGCAAGTCCAATATGAAAACAGTAGATAACATAAGTTCTTTTTTTTTTAATAGTGGTTCGATGAACTTCTTCTACATCCACTATTCCCTACCAACATGGACAATTCTTTCTCAGGACTTAATTTGTAGTGCCAAGGTACACTCGGATCCTTAGTTCCTCTTAATGGTATCAACCCACTAGAATCTTTTGTGTTCTAGTCCACTCTTATAGTAAGCTTGCTAGCAGTTTCAAACTAACTAGTTCACTTCTCAAACTTCTGAACACTCAATATCTTGAATGTATAGGGACTTGGTTTCAAACTGTGAGAAATCACTTACAAAGTATAACACAATGTCAATGATAAAATTATCCTTCGAAGCTTGGATATGTATATGAAAGTTTGAATTTATATTTAACACACTTAAGTGTAAGATCGTAGAAACTTATGGATTGCTTGAGGGTTTAAGAAAAAAATAAAAAAACCTTGAAAGTTATATAACTAGTGTCTGAGTTTATTTGTCTCATGTAATAGTAAGAATTTCTTAGAATGAAAATTAAGGTAATGATACATACATATATATATATATATATGTGATACTAAAAGGAAAAAAAAATCATTTTCAAATGAAAAGTCTTAAAAAAAACATCACAATTAATTTCCAAAAATATATGATAATTGATATTTATTGTAACAATTAATATGTAATTTACAAAGTATCATGACAAATCAAATTTAGTAATAGTCTTTTGGTTGGTGCATAACTTCTTCTTATTTTTAGTGTATAATATTTCATTATTATTTTTATAAAGATAAAGATATACAAAATCTCGATATTTGAGTTTTTTTTTTTAGAACTTATCAAACAAGTACTCTTTTTGAATAAGAGGGATATTTTTAACTACATAAATGAGAGTTTATGGAAGAAGTTACAAGAACAAAGAGGAAAATGATTGTCCAAAGCGGAAAAAGAGGTGATAATTAAGGTGGCAGTGCAAGCAATCCATACTTATTTTATAACAATGTTTCTTCTACCTCAACTTTGTTTGATGAGTTGTATATCATGATGAACGCTTTTTGGTGGGGAAGTAATGACAATGCGACAAAGAGGGTTAAGTGGATGAGGTGAGAGAAAGTTTGTATCGGGAAGGAAAGAGGAAGGAGTGAATTTCGAGGAAGAGGAAAGTTTGTTCAATGTGGCCTTATTGGGAAAGATGGTTTGATTCCGAATCCACGAACCGAATTGTGTGTCGTATTCTCAAGGTTAAGTATTCCCACCGTGGAGACTTCTCTCCGGCATGATCAGGGGGAAACCCTAGTTATACATGGTCAAGTATCTTGGTTGCCCAACATTTGATCCGTGGTTCGAGATGGAAGGTAGGAGTTGGGAATAATATTTGAGTGTGGCCACATACTTAGTCAATGTTGAGAACAACTTTTATACTCCAGCACCTTATCCTTTAGAGTTAGTGGATTTAAAGGTGGAGATGCTCATCGAATCACGAGACACGTTCGTGGAGATAAACAAATTGTTGGAGGAGTTACTTGAACCGAGTGATGTTAAGAAAATTCTTAGAACATCATTTTCCCTGAATGGTTATAATGACAAGCTAGTTTGCCCATTTGCAAAGATGCGCAATATTTCGTTAAATTGGGAATCTGGAGGAAAGATGGATTTTTTTTTCAAGGTGAAGGGTTCGACAAAAATTATGGATTTTTTGTAGCGAGCTTGTCGAGATTGCCTCCCCGACATGGTGAATCTTTATACAAGGATAATTGTTGATAATAACATTTGTACGATGTGTGGAGAATAATTGACACTTGTTTGTAAACTGCTATTTTATTATGGAGTGTTGGCAACATGGGGATTCTGTGTCGAAGATGGAGGATTAGATCCTAATTTCCGATAACTTAGAGAGCTTGTTCTCAATATGATTAAATGTCTTGATACCTCAGTGGGGTGCCAATTTTGTTACATTATTATGGCAAGGAAAAAACATAATTCCAAAGTGCGGGAAAGGGGCTTGTAAAATGCCTATGGAAACTATGTAGCAGTTACTTTCCTAGCAGAATGGAACCAGATACAAAAGCGACACCCCGTGGAGTCAGGACATTCAACACGGGCTACTCTTTATTGTAGGGCATGACACAAACAGACTGGTGGGTGTGTTGAGATCAATGTTGATGCTGTGTTCTTTCAAGATACGTTGCAAACAGGGATTGATATAGTGATACGTGATGATAATTGAGCATCTTTTATGGGGAAGCCTATGATTTTTATAGGTCTTTTGAGTATTGACGAGGGGGAAGCAATTAGTTTTTTGGAAGCACTTTCATGGATGAAAAACGTGCATTGTAATTGTATGATAGTAGAGGGTGACTCTAAAGTCATTGTTGATGTTTTAAATTCTCTGAGTACGAGCTCATCTGTGCTACGGGATTACACGGATGCTTGCAGAGTTCTTTTATCTTCTTGCCTATTTTTCTTTGTCTCGTTTGTAAAGTGGAGTGTTAATTCTTGGGCTCTTGAATTTGATAGAGCCGCTCATTTTGTTAGGGGCTCTCATTCTTGGGTTGATCAGCCTAATTTTTCCGTTGAACTTTCTCTTGTTATTTTCACTTGCAACAACATAATATACGTCTTTTGGGTCTCGAAAAAAAGAAGACACTTTACACTAATTAAGGAAGTCATTAAATAGCAACAAATATATATGTAATGTGACATTTTTACCTTTTTATTTACCTATATAAAAATTTAATGCATATTATTATAAAAATAAATATGTGTGCAAAATTAGAATATGACATATAATTTTTTTCAGTTTAAAGAAAAACAAAAATTATATTGGGACAAAAATAAAACAAGACATGAGGACTCAATTTACTTTGAGTGATAAAGTTGGATAATAAATAATTATCTAATCTTATCACATATTTACTTTGAATGATGAATATTTTTTTTACTATTCCATGACCCGAGAATAACCTGGAAAATTCAATTTTAGGGGGATAGAAAATCACACCAAAAGATGTGTGATTATTTTCAGTTCCATTCATCTGTGTCATTTTCTCATGTTCCAAATATATCCCACTTCCTGGATCTTTAACACATGGACCCAGAATTATAGTGACTCATTAAATAATATTTTAATTTCCACTTGTCATACATCCACAATATGAAATATGGGGTGGAACAATAAAAATAGAACATATGATATCATTCGTGATTATTTATTTTATTGGTGGCATATTACGGACATTACTTAATTACCCTTCATAATCAACTTCCACGATCAGAAACCGTCTCGAATTTGTGTCAGAGTAGAACCCAGATTGTGGTATATCTGAGCAGAAAATGGATCTCCCAATTCCAATCATAAATCAAAAGACTAATTAAAACCAAGATTCACAACGGAAAACACATATCTGGAATTATAATTCAAAACAAGAATCGAATAACATCATAATTAAATCAATGATGACCCAAAACTGAATCAATAATTTAACAATCAACTCAAGAACTCCCTGTAACCTAAATGGGAAGATATAAATAGCAGCACCAAGTAACCAATAATCTTGAGAAAATGAATTGACGCGTAAACCATATCTAAAAGACATAATTGGGTTGAAAATTGAAGAAACCAAGTCAAATTTGAATTATTAAAGAACGACGACTACTATCATAATTTTTATACTACTATCTAATTTACTTTGCAGTGGAAATATTATAGTGATTTGTGCTTACCGACGGTGCACAAGTTTTGTATTTGCTTTAATTTGTTTAATCTTTTTCTTGTTGATTTTACCTTTATTAATTTTGAATATATTTGCATTTTGGAATATATTCATCTTTGTATTTGAGATTGTTGTGTACCAAAATATCGAGGTTAATGGCTTAGATGTGTCTTAGGATCTTGATGACATAAACAAGTAATTGTGAGATAAGAGTTGTATTAATTGTTCATGATTGTATAGGGAATAAGTGTTGAACTTAAATGCAAGAAGTAAATTTGCAAGAGGTTTGGTATTGTATGAATTCTCTAGTTATTTGGGTCATAAACGAGCCCTATTTATAGTGTTTGGGAGAGTGGAGCTCACTCTCCCGTTTACAAAGTACAATGGGCGAAAAGTACCACCGCAAATCATTAAATGCTACAAGACTGACGTGATTTGCCTCTGAGGTCGCGGGAGGTTGCCCGAGGCATGGCGACCTCGGGCACCTCGTTGGGACTCCGCCCAAGGTAATTTCTAGATTTGCAGGAAATTAGCCGTTTAAGTACTTCGATCTGTCATTCGTAATCGTCATTTGGTGACTTATCTCTGACTTAAGCCTGCTTTAGGAAAGTTCTTCGGCACCTCCTATCTGACATCCGTCCAGTCGTAGTTAATGCTCTGCATTTATGACAGACCAAGGTCCTCGAGGTCGCTCTGATTGCACATCCTCTGGTTGGGCCTTGATGTCTCTTCTGGCGATCTGCGAGGTGTTAGTCTTGGTAAAATTTCATCCTCTTTCTCACAAGGTACCTCAGGTCGGGGCCGACCTCGCGCAATATGCTCACAACAGAGATCAATTCATCTGCCATAATTTATCTTGAATTGAATGATTTTATTTTTTGACAAAAAAAATATTTGGGTACAAAGTCCACCCCAGAAGAGCATTTTAGTACAAAATGTTTTTTCCAATTACACTCCACTACACACTTGCACTATTAAAGACTGAAATGCCCCTCTTTCCCCTTTATGTCACTGCAGACTTTCTGCAGGTGTGTCCCATCGATGAACAGTGTTTTCCAAAAGTGCAGAAATTTTGGCTAAAGAGCAAACAATTTTTTTACTTTATCTTTTTTTCCGTATAATTTTTCCTTCTTCATTTTTATATATTCTTTCACATTTTAAAAAATTTATTCTTTTATATTTTTTTAAATTGCAGAATTATATACTTTTTTTTAATAAAAAAAATATTTATAATAAAAATATTTCACTTTTTTTAATCAAAAAATTTATATTTTTTTTTTTAAAAACAAAAGTTTACATTTTTTATTAAAAAAATACAGAATTATGTATCGATTTCCCAAAGGTGCAACATTTTTAACTAAAGTACACGTTTTTTTGGGTAAAGTGAATTTTTTTCTGTATATAGTGAAAATGTTTTTAGGTAAAGTGAAATATTTAAAACACAAGTACAAATTTTACTAGGTGTAGTGAGAATTTTATAGATAAAGTAAAAAAAATACTGTAAAAGTACATGCTCAATAAGTTGATTACATGTTTCTTTTCCAATCCAAATTAACAAGAAAATTATCCCCACAAATAAGATGATTACTGAATAACACAATCACAGGTACCTTGTTCATACATATCCTAATACATCAACCAATTTCTATAAAAATGCTTGTAAATTATTTAAAAAAACTTTACATATTCAATTTTATGAACAAAATCCATCCAGCATAATATTGCATATTGCTTGTCCTTCCAAAGCCCCAGCAGGTTACCAAAACAACCAGCCAACATCAACATAATTCCAATGAAAAAAACATCATACATCAGCCAAACAATACCATACGAAAACTCATTAAAACCCAAGCAACAATCCACGACAACATCTGAAATTTTCAAATCAAACCAGCAAAGCAATCTGGCCATAAAAGAGCAATATTCAAAACAACAAAACCTGGATCAGATATAAGAAAAGGGTTTTCAATTTCAGTGGAATACCTGGATCAGATCTCTTTCAAAGCCGCAAAATAACTAACCCAACAGACACAAACAACCAGATCTAAACCCAGATCCGCTTCTTGGATCTGGATTTTGGAAATCGAGAAGAATCGATTTGAGCGATTCCAAGCTGAATCCACCGCCGTGAACCTGCCCAAACCCATCTCCGATGTCGACGCCGCACCCGACTCCGACTCCGATCAACAACCTAATCCCCACCCCACATAATACATCAAAGATTCATGGGTGTATTGATTTACAAAAATTATACAGATAAAAAAAATCCCAAAAAATTACATAAATTTAAAAAAAATTACAGAAAATTAAGACCGTCTTCTTCATAGAAATCTGATGTGGATTGAAACTCTTTAAACAACAAAACAAAATTTACAAAAATCCAATATAAACAGTGATTTGAAAACCTCCCAATATGCACAGGAACGGATGGGGAAATTCAAGATTCAAGATCTTATAACCCTAATTTCTTATAAAATATAAATACTAAAAATTATCAAAACCTTTATCCCTGCCAAAGATCTACGCTGAATCAGGCAGCCTTACCATTATCAAACATTCAAGATGTCGAGGTGCTCAGATGTTGGGGCGGCGGTGCGGTGTTGTTCAGGGTAGAAGTGTGGGTGGGACGAAGGGCTTTTTAGTAAAACGATAAATTTGATTTTATCAAATTAATTCATGTAAATAGGGGATAAGATAAGAAAATTCAATCTCAATTCCCTATTTCATACCACCTTATCATATTTATGTTAATTCTTATATTCAAAATAAACGGGCAAGGACTATAAGATAAACCCAAATACTAGCCGAAGGAAGCTCAACCTAAATAAGCCCAACCCAAATACTTACAATTTCAATTTCAAGCACCAATTTTGAAGGCCCAAATATATATCCGACCGTTTCTGGGGCGGTTGCAGGAGGAATAGCCCGCGATGGCGCCGCTCGCCAGAACCGCCGGCGCCGCCGTAACTGTACTTTCTTTTATCGGCGTCCTCTCTTACGTAATCCTGAATAACAGTAAGTACCGCTCTAAATCTTCAAGCAGAAAAGCAACACTTAGAAAGCCCAGAAGTGGAGTCGTCGCCGCCATTGGCAACACTCCTCTCATCAGGATCAACAGCCTCTCTGACGCCACTGGTTGCGAAGTAAGTGTTCAATTTCAGTTCAATCGCCTTTCCTTTTTCTCGGACTAGCTTTCAATCACGGTGTTCTTTTAAATTTTTTGGTCGGCAGATTTTGGGGAAGGCGGAGTTTCTGAATCCGGGAGGTAGTGTGAAAGATAGAGTGGCAGTAAAAATAATTGAAGAGGTGAGTTATTCCTCCATGTTTGATTATTGGTCCTTTTTCTTAAAAAAATTCCTTTTGTTGGTTGATGATGTTCTGAGATTGTATAGAATTATTTTTTGGATTGTGTTGGATTCATGGCTGTTGATTCTTCTTTTGGATTGCAGTTGAACTATTACATTATTTGTAGGCGTTGTGTCATCGTGGCTGGTGTATGTGTGCAAATTGTGAATACCATATTTCACGGAATTAGCAGTTAAGCATGGAATATTGGAAGGCTAGCTGTAGCAATGAATTCATTTTTAGAATTTGATCATCATTCCATTTTGATTAACTACCTAGTCTACCTTCCCCTATAACCATTCAACTACTCCTGAATCAAGATCATTCCTCTCCAGTCTCCTCACCTATTCCAAAATTAGAACCAATCATTAACAATTCTCATTGTAATTGACCATTCATTGATTCTCATTAATGTTACTAAAAGGTATTAGTTGGTCAGTATTAGCTGTTTTCACTAAACACTAATAGAAACATTCATTGAACAACATTAGTTGTGCACCAGTTGCTCCATTGGCGGATCCAGGATTCGAGATTCGGGGATACATTTGAGTAGAATTTGAAATTTGGGGATACATTTGAGTTTTTTTTTTCTAATTATACATAATAAAATACAATTTTATTTTTTTAATACAAGATATAAAGAGGGGTACATTTCATTTTGGGGGTACAATTGTACCCCCATGTACCCCTCTCCCTCCTCCTTGATACTCGGTGCAAGTAGTGCATCGAAGTGTTACTCCGTCAACTTAGTTTCTTTGCACGTACTCATTCCTCTCCTATCTTTATCCTCTCTTATTTTATCAGCGACATTCCAAAAATTATGATTCCATCTTATCATGACACTAGATTACTGGATTCTGTATGTACATAATATATCTTTAGCTATTAGCTATCTCTTATTTCATTACTTGTAATTTGTATGTTATCTTAATTTCTGTACTTATCGTATTTGTAATTTTTTTTCTATCTTAGTTTCTATACATCTGTACAAATTATGTTTGTTTTGGGTACAGGCCCTGGACTGTGGAGCTCTATCTCCTGGGGGAGTAGTTACTGAAGGCAGTGCCGGAAGTACGGCTATCAGTCTTGCAACCGTGGCCCCTGCTTATGGATGTAAGTGTCATGTAGTTATTCCAGATGATGCCGCTATTGAGAAGGTATATTAGTTACATTCTGAATAATAGAATACATTTATTTTAAGTTTGCACAACTGTGCTTTCAGGACACTCCACTTTACCGAATTTAATTCCATGCTGTTAACTTTCAAAATTCAACTCTTTAGTCCTTTGACCGACTTCAGCAGGTTAGTAACTGGTTTTGTAAGTTAGCAAGAAGAAATTAGGGAAAAAATATATAAAAATGCAAAAAAAAGAGAGTCATGTCAGCTCAAAACCACCTGCTTACTTGCTGTAATTGGTTATAGGATTAAAAAGTTAAATTCTGAAAGTCAGATTTCAATTGGGGAAAGGGGACTGTCCTGAAAAGCAAAAATGGGCAAACATACGGACTAAAATAAACCTTTTTCCCTTAAAATAATAGAGCCACACTTTCCTCATTTTTCATCCTATTTTCTTTTTCTTTGTTAAGCCATATTTGGTGCAATTTCTTCCTTGTACAAGCTCAGTAGTCACTCTATGGTGAGCGTGTGATTTTAGGATCATTACTGTGATTCTTGATTTAATCTTTTAGTCAAATTTGAAAATTCCCATCTTGTAACTATTTTTCATGTTTGCAGTCTCAAATCCTGGAAGCTCTTGGTGCCACTGTTGAAAGAGTTAGACCTGTGTCCATTACACACAGGGACCACTTTGTTAATATTGCTAGGAGAAGGGCTTCGGAGGCAAATGAACTAGCTTCAAAGCAACAAGAAACTAGCAAATCTGACAATCATTTAAACTGCAAGGGTGGTTTCTTTGCAGATCAATTTGAAAATCTTGCCAATTTTAGGGCTCATTACGAGGGTACTGGGCCTGAAATTTGGGAACAAGTTAGTGGCAAATTGGATGCATTTATTGCAGCTGCTGGTACAGGTGGCACTGTTGCTGGAGTTTCTCGGTTTCTAAAGGTTGTTAACTGCCTAAATTGTTGAATATTTAGACATTACTGATATATTGAACTGTTTTTTTTTTTCCCGCATATTCATCAGGAGAAAAAATCAGCTATCAAGTGCTTTCTAATCGACCCACCTGGTTCTGGTCTGTTCAACAAGGTGACTAGGGGAGTGATGTACACTAGAGAGGAAGCTGAAGGACGGAGATTGAAAAACCCTTTTGATACCATTACTGAAGGTATTGGGATCAACAGACTGACAGAAAATTTTAAACTTGCTGAACTTGATGGGGCTTTTCGGGGCTCGGATATGGAGGCTGTTGAAATGTCTAGGTTAGTCTAATTTTTTTGTGTTGCCTCAAATGGGTGTATAAGTTGTTTTGAATTCCTATTTAATACCTGATTAATGAGTCATAATTTTGTTGTGTGCAAATTAATTATATTCTGGGTGTTATAGAAATTGTTTTGGTGCAGGTCTTCTCTGATTATGTGGTGGTTCTTTTTTACATCTGTTTCTGCCAGTTTACTATTGTTGTATTATGTTTTATTGGCTAATCAATATTTGTGAAACCTTAAGAGTAGGTGGAATGAATTACAATGTGACTTCCTACCTTCTGCTAGTTCTTTTGAGACTATTACTGAGCATCAATTGTGGTATTAAAACACCTCTATATGTCTACCCAATTGTGCTTATTGGTTTCTTTGTCATGGTGCAGTTTGATTATGAATTATTTATTACATCGATTCCTCTTCTCGCTGTATATAAGAGAATACCTTTGATACTTAGGGTGCGCTTGATCCAAATTCTTCAATGGTAATGGGAATCATAGACTAGTGAATTACAATGAGAATGATGGTTACATTGTTAGTGTATTGCTCTAATCTTGTAAATTTCTGAGACAGAAAATGATTTTTGGTTGAAGAATATTGGAATGTTTGAGGAGAATTGATTATAGGGGAGGAGGTAGTTAATCAAACTGTGGTAACAATCAACTTAATTTGAGTCTCATTACCTAGTACGAAGTATGATGAAGATGAATTTATCATCTTTTATTCCGATTAACCACCACAATTACCCTATATTCATTCAATTACCATTCCTATTGAAGAATTATATACCAAGGGCACAGCTTTAAGTGGCATATAGCAACTAAATTTGTTAGGCTGTCAGCCTCCCTATGAATAAAGAATTCCAGAGAAAGTAGTGGAACTGGACTTGTAATGCTTTGGAGTTTTATATATATTGTAAGGCTTGCAGCTTCTAGATGAGAGCTGCCCAGGACACTATATTTACAGTATTGTAAAGTTGATCAAAGCTTCATCTGATGCTCGTCTGTCAGGTATTTAATGAAGAAGGATGGCCTCTTTCTTGGTAGTTCGTCAGCAATGAACTGTGTTGGAGCTTTCAAAGTCGCACAACAAATGGGCCCCGGTCACACCATTGTCACAATTTTATGCGACAGTGGGATGAGACACCTCAGTAAGTTCTACGATCCCCAGTATTTGGCCCAGTACAACTTGACACCTTCAGCATCGGGATTGGAATTTCTCGGTCTTAATGGTGGTAAGGATCTCAGTTCATTCTCACATATATATTGATTAAATTGCAGTTTTTTTTTTTTTTTTGGTTCTTTCTTTATCTGTTCATTAATCAATGCTGCATGGTGGAATTTTCAATCATGGACGACGTGATTCAGTTGTAGTTGTTGACCTTCTTTTAGACATGAATATGGTGAATGGAACACGGGACAAATAGAAGACAAAGTGAAGCCATGTTAAAGATTTTCATAAACGAATTACGCCACTCCCAGAAGGTTGAATTCCCATACGGTGAGTTTTTTGTTTCCTCTTTTCCGTTTCTTTCTGATTATCTAATATTCCTTCTAAGCCATCATTTTTATATTGGATCATTCATTAGAAGGTAAAACCATTTTTGTTTTTGTTTTCAAGGTCTTGGAATCTTGCTTTTGAATGTTGGGAGGCAAATGTGGGTCACTGATGAAGCAGGTCAATCCATCCAGTTCAAATTTGACAGTTTCATTGATACATTACAAAATTTACATCATTTATTTAACAAAGAAGCTAAGAGAAGTGGTAATGACTCGATGTCCTATATTTAGGAGATTTTGATGAATTCTCTGTATGGTTGATTTGGAATTAATCCTGTATGTCAGATCAATCTCACATGTTATAAGGAAAAATATATTTAGTGTAGCATTTTCAATAATTTGGAACTGAACGCCCTCTCAAAATAAATTTGTCCCATTGTATTTGTCTCACTTCTTTTGGTTGAATTGTTTATAGAATAATAATAATATAACAAAAATGAAGGGTAATTTTGGGTATTGGGAGGGAGGAAAAAGGTATGTGGAGTAATGAGTGGAGTAGTGAGTGACATTTTTTTTAATATTATGTGAAAAGTGAGGATAAAAATTATGGGTAGTGGGGTTGTTTTTTCCTTTTATAGAATGAAAAAATTATAGTGGGACGTCTATAAAAGAAAAGCGAAGACTATTATAGTGGGACGGAGGGAGAACAAATTATAATGAATGAAATAGAAAATCCAAAGGACGATATTCGACATGTTTATTAGTAATTGTGAGAAGACAATCACTTATATGAGATGAGGTAAACTTCCTTTACCAAATTCTGCTTGGTCAATTCCTGGAAAG
The DNA here is from genome assembly GCA_037126765.1 of Stenogyne calaminthoides. Taxonomy (NCBI): domain Eukaryota; kingdom Viridiplantae; phylum Streptophyta; class Magnoliopsida; order Lamiales; family Lamiaceae; genus Stenogyne; species Stenogyne calaminthoides. The sequence continues at coordinate 1,249,063 of JBBCBC010000036.1, read as the reverse complement.
ACCCCTATTAATGTAATGATTGAACAAGAAAAGTGTGTTTGCCGCGACTACAAGCTGCCAATGCACCTTTCTTTTGATCGCTACGCTCTATTAATTTCTCAGTCCCCCTAGTCGGGTGGGCGCCGACCGGTCTATCGACCAGATCCCCCTAAAAATCGTACGTGCGGGTCTCCCCGCATGCGGTTCACGCCATTCGAGGTGGCCCAGCCCGGCATTCATTCACAAAGGTACAACTTAATACAAATTGCACTTATATTTTATAAGTTTTACGCAATATTCAATTTATGTCCGCTCATTTCTCTAATGCAAGTGTGGCTGTTGTGAGAATAGAAATTAATGGGCTTCCATAGAGTGGGGAGCAATGATCATTACAAAATTGAAATAGTCACAAGACGATCATGAGTCTGGCAACCCTCGTTGGAGACAAACCAAAATGGCCCATCATTATTCATCTCTAATTTGGGATATTTTAGCAGTACATGCATTTGAAAATAAAAAATCGCCTGTGCTAATTATTTTAGGAATAAGTTTAAAATTTTTATGTAATTGGATAATTAAATATAAAATCCTATTCTATCTTATATATTATGATCCATAATATCATATAAGAATTGCCGAAAATTATTCAAAAAGAAAAGATACAACAAGAACTCTAATTCTCTACAATTATATATGAAAAATTACTGAAAAGGGAAATATAAAAGAAATTGCTAGTATAAAAGTAGCTATTCCTAGCATTCTGAGTGATTTGCAAACACCTCCTGTATACTATCACTTCTTCATTGCAGAATATAGGAAATTTCTCGAAAATATCCATTGCAAAGATTCTTAAATGTCAGAGAATTCTGGTTAATTTGCTCTCTGACTCGTTCATGTGAAACTAACTATGAGAAGATGATTGATCATTCTTCTTTTGCATCAATCATAGTCAATCTCTTCAGAGCCTCCTTACTATTTATAGCACTTCTTTCAACTTTCTACAACCACTTTTCTTTCAATCTACCTATTTTCTCAGTCTTAACAGTCTCTTCTTTTCTATTTTTGAACATCATGTGTTGTGGGGGGATTTTCATAAATGACCTAGTCAAAGGCCAATTTATCAAGAATGATCTTACTTATACAAATATATCAAAAATGGCCTTCTTTTTACTAAATAATTTTTAAAATATATTTTGTATTTTAGTTGTTTAGGTTGTTTAAGTTGTTTACGTTGTTTAAGTTGTTCATTGTGTATTGTGTATGTTGTTTAAGTTGTTTATTAGTGTAAGATGTTCAAGTTGTTTAAGTTATTTACGTTGTTTAAATTGTTTATTGTGTATGTTGTTTAAGTTGTTTATTAGTATATGATATTCAAGTTGTTTAAGTTGTTTACGTTGTTTAAGTTGTTCATTGTGTATATTTAAGTTGTTTATTAGTGTAGGATGTTCAAGTTGTTTAAGTTGTTTACGTTGTTTAAGTTGTTCATTGTGTATGTTGTTTAAGTTGTTTATTAGTGTAGGATGTTTAAGTTGTTTAAATTATTTATTAGTTTAGGTTATTTGCATTGCTTATGTTATTAAGTTGTTTAAGTTGTTTATTAGTGTAGGATGTTAAAGTTGTTTAAATTATTTATTAGTGAAGGTTGTTTATATTAAGTTGTTTAAATTATTTATTAGTGTACGATGTTTAAATTAACTAACATATAGAACATAGTCAATGAATATAAAAAATGAGTGTGGGTGACCATGGTGTCAATGTAGAAGGACTTCTAATATCTTCGAATATGGCATATGAAGAATTAAACAACCAGATTGTTTAAACAACAACCCAATTGTTTAAAGAATTTGATTTCAAAACAACCTTATCGTGAATCTTTTAAAAATAAGTTATTTATTCTATTTTAAGACTTAAAATTCAAAATTAATGTTTTCCCACCTAAAAAGAACTAATGCGAACTCCATTTAAACTTAATTTATGGACAATCTTAATTTCACAAATAATATCGAAGACTTAAACAATTTGGTTGTTCAAACAACCCGATTTTAAACAACCTCGTTGTTTTTTATTAAGATTAACTTATTATATTTGAATACTTAGAAGTCAAAATTAATATTTCTTCACTTAAAAATAACTACTTCATATTTGATATTTTGTTTGAACAACCTTAATCTCATAAGCAATACTGAAGACTTAAACAACTCAATTGTTTAAATAACTCGATTTTAAACAACCTTGTTGATTATCACTAAAAATAAATTAATCATTCTATTTTAAAGACTTAAAAGACAAAATTGATATTTTCTCACTTAAAAGGAACTAACTCATTCACCTTTTGAGCTTCTATATGAACAATTTTAATCTCCTAAACAATGTTTAAGTTTTTAACAACTTAGTTGTTTAATTAACTCAATTTAAACAGTTATATTGTTTATCATAAAAATAATAATTATATATACTATCTGTAAGACTTAACCGTCATAATTGGAGTTTTATCAATTAAAAAGAAGTTAATTCATACTCTTTTGTGTGAACAACATTGTCTTTTAAGCATGATTGAAGTTTCAAACGACTTAGTTGTTTAAACAACTCAATTCTATACAACTCTACTGTTTAACATTAAAAATAAGTCATCCATACATTTTTTAAGACTTAAACATCAAAATTAAAGCTTTTTCCATCCATTTAAACTTTTATTTGAACAATATTATGTTATAATTATAAACAAGATTGAAGTTTTCAACAAACGGGTCGTGAGAATAATAATGAAGTATTAACAACACTGGAGTCTTAAACAACCAAGAGTTGTTTAAACATCACAATTTTAAACAACCTCGTTGATTTCTATTAAATATAGGTTATCTATATCATTTTGAAGACTTAAAAGCTATAAGTTAAGTTTTATCACTTAAAAACATGTAATTCATACTCTGTTTGACCTTTCATGATAATAATAATAATGAAGTATTAACAACACTGGAGTCTTAAACAACCAAGAGTTGTTTAAACAGCTCAATTTTAAACAACCTCGTTGATTACTATTAAATATAGGTTATCTATATCATTTTAAAGACTTAAAAACTAAAAATTAAGTTTTATCACTTAAAAACATGTAATTCATACTCCGTTTGACCTTTCGTGAGAATAATAATGAAGTATTAACAACACTGGAGTCTTAAACAATCAAGAGTTGTTTAAACAACACACTTTTAAACAACCTCGTTGATTACTATTAAATATAGGTTATCTATATCATTTTAAAGACTTAAAAACTAAAAATTAAGTTTTATCACTTAAAAACATGTAATTCATACTCCGCTTGACCTTTCGTGAGAATAATAATGAAGTATTAACAACACTGGAGTCTTAAACAACCAAGAGTTGTTTAAACATCGCAATTTTAAACAACCTCGTTGATTTCTATTAAATATAGGTTATCTATATCATTTTGAAAACTTAAAAGCTAAAAGTTAAGTTTTATCACTTAAAAAAATGTAATTCATACTTCGTTTGACCTTTCATGATAATAATAATGAAGTATTAACAACACTGGAGTCTTAAACAACCAAGAGTTGTTTAAACAACACAATTTTGAACAACCTTGTTGATTTCTATTAAATATAGGTTATCTATATCATTTTGAAGACTTAAACGCTAAAAGTTAAGTTTTATCACTTAAAAATATGTAATTCATACTCCGTTTGACCTTTAGTGAGAATAATAACGAGGTATAAACAATACTGGAGTCTTAAACAACCAAGAGTTGTTTAAACAACTATAAGTTATTTATATTATTTTGAAGACTTAAGAGCTAAAAATAAAATTTTATCATTCAAAAATATGTAACGAGAGTTGATTAAGCAAAATATATACAACATCGAAGTACAAACAACACCGAAGTCTTATACAATTCCCTTCCAAATATTAGTAAGTGAAAAATATTATCTTCTTAATCGGTTAATCCATAAAAATAAAATTCCAAAAAACTGCTCAAGACCATTTGAATTTCCACGATCATTCTTAGTTGTTTTTTATGTATTTCGCAAAATAACAACTAAAAATATATTAAATTTGTTATATATCAATTTTATTGAACCCAATAGGATAAAATCAGTAAATAGGAGAAATAAATTACCTATGGACCAAAATATGTAGAAAAAATATCTGCTGCTAATTTCTTCCTCCATTCTATCATGTAAAAGGATGAATAAAATTAACATCTTTTCTAGCAAGCAAAAAACTCAATATACTTTATGGTAAACATACCACAATCGAATCTGCAAAAACTCAACTATAGCCAAATTTTCCACCTCAATTGATGTTCCAAGCTCTTTGGCTCTCAATACGTTCTCATAAATGAGAATTAATCCTAACTTGTATTTGTCCTCCCGATCTTTAGCATTTTCAAAAGCTTAACTTTTAATAATGTGTTTGGTGTGACCGATTTAGCACCCTAGAAATACTTATTTAGAAAAAGCCTATTTTCTTTTAGGTATTTGGGTTGTATAATCCTCTTCTTTGCCAGGATTTAAACCTGTAATTAGAGTGAACTCCATCAAGGAGAAACACAAAGTCTCATCACCAATTTTGAACCATAACTCTTCATCATTACTCATAGGCTTGGTGTGATTCATTTGACGCGTGCAAATTCTTCTTAAGAGCAAGTTATCATTAACTTGCCGAAAAACTTCACCTCCTCCATTTCTATTAACTTGCCAAATCAAGAATCTTTCAACTTTCTTACGTGTTCTTGATCCGGGCCGATGTTAATTTTTTCTTACTATTGATAGCTTACTACGTTATGCCCACTTTTGGATCAAACCCACTTATCAACGGGGATAACGTACTCCATTATGCAAGACCATTACACGGAAATTTGAATAAGCAAAGAGTTATATGGTGTTAAATGAATTTACAACATTTATGAATTTCAGCTTCTTGGTTCTAGACCTTGCAATTGTACCAAGATTGTTCACCCAACTTATTTTGTTTCATATTCTTGTACAAATATATTGTTTTGGACCAAAACTTGTCTACTACGTATATGCCTAGTGTTTTCTTGTTTTCTTGTGTAGAGCATATGTTTTCTGTCTAATCTTACTCATCTATGCACACAAATATTTCAATTTTATGTTTCATATGTATATGAGTGTGCTTAACGACTTTTATGTTCAGCAATTGGGTTTAAAATAAGATAGACACTTTCTGAAACACCGACTATATAAGGACCAATATGACATAATTCTATGTGTGCAGGCTGATGAATGTATAATGTGGCTCTGCAATATATTTGTCACAATTCTTTGTACACCACAACCAACAACTATAATTCGATAGGCCAAGATGAATGTACAATTAAGGTTGACTTTTTCCTAGGATTGACCAATCCATCAAAATTTAAAGGAAAATCTTAGAAAAATTGGCGATAAGCGGAGAGAAAGTCGCTAAAAAGCATTCAACCATACGACAAAAGAATGTTTCTTCTTGGACTAACACGAGACTTAATAACACTATTGCTAGCTAATGATACCCGAGAAATGAAAGATCCATTTTTGCTAATATATAACAACAATATATTACATTTCCAATGATCAGTAACTAAATGCTTGGTAAAATTGTAAGGAATAGAATTGGAATGGGAATGAAAAGGAAAAGTAATCAAAGGCATACCTCATCTATTTGACACCTTTGATAGATTCCTTAGTTTGGAGGAATCAAAGTCATAGTAATGTAATTTCAAACACACACTATGACTTTGATTCCCATAGTATACTTCCTAATACCCCCAACCAAACACCCCTAAGATTCACCTCAAAGTTTTGATTGCTCAACCAACAACTATAACCTATAACTTCTAGCAATATGGATTAGGTAAACTACAATTATGAATTATAATTTTAAACAATACTCTGCCATCAAATAAATAATAATATCAAGGAAAGACATTTGGAATTGCATGAACTATAACTCCCCCATTCTATCATTTATATTCAACCAAAAATTCAATCATGCCCTATATATCGATTTATTAAAGCAAACCTCTTAACTTATCTCAGTGGATTAACAGTGGCTAGTATAGATGCTAGTACATTATCTCAGTGTACCTGTAATGTTGTTGGAACCCCCCCCCCCCCCCAAAGAGTATTGATTTGGACTCGAGTTATTTCTAAAAAAATCCATGTATCGTGTAATTATAGCAATTTGTTCTCCATGCTTAAAAGTGCACTGTTAAAATGAGACTGAAATAGAGCATCATTAAATGATATAGTGTGGTAAAAATTAGAAACTCAACTAAAAATAAAAAGCAATACCAGCCCTAGAACGATCAATCTGGAAAAATAATATTCAAGCTCTGCCAATCAAAGAAATACCGGAATAGCGGCGGGGGGCGGGATTCAGCTGCCGGAAGTGTTGCGCTTGTACAACAGGGCGATCATCACCAGCTGCACAATTCCCCCACAACGTGAATAAAACGCGTGTTTGCTAATATGCTAAATTGAAACAAATTACATACTCGAATAGGTAATTTCCCAAAGCAACATGGCTAAGAGAAAATGATTGTTGTAATGCCAAAATTCAAATTCTCGTCATTGAGAAACAACAGAAGAAATTAAGAACAAATTATCCCTTAGTTAAGAACCTAATGCTGGAAAAATTACCTTTTAGGACTAGCAATAAGCACAACAGAGCTTCACTGAGAACGCCATCATCCTCATAGGCATTCTATTTTGTGCGAGTTATTTCTTTTCTCGTTTGAAGAAGAGCGAGTCTTGGTTTTTCCTCTTTTATCGTTTGAAGATGAGGAGATTTGAAAGAGTTATCTTCTTTCCCTCGCGACCTCTAGCATCACTAGAATTTTGATTTTGAAGGAGAAGATGAAGGGGAACAAAAATTTTTTATGAAAGGGAACAAGTTTTTCTTCTCACTGTAAATATTGGTCCAAGGGGTGAAGGGCTAAAATTGAATGAGAGCCAGGTTACCCGGCCATATTTGATACTTTCCACCATGTTTGTGTGCAATAAAATGTCTACCCATGAGAAGAAAATGGTACAACCAAAGAAGCTGCCCGAAAAAAGTGACGAGAAATTCGACCCCAACTCGATATTTTTCGATCATCTCGTTGAAAAAAGTGACGACAAAAACTCGGGCTCGATTCTGGATTTATCGAATGAAGCAATGTTAGAAGAAACGGAAGAGGATTATCTTATTGAAATACCACTAAAAAAAAGCAAGTGGATTTCAAAGGATCTGTTTTGCAGGACGTGAATGAGATTAGTGGGGAAGATAATTTGATTGAGATTGACATTTCAATGGGCTCGATTAGAAATTCGGTCTCGGGTTTGAGTTCGGGCTCATCGGGTAAAGTTAATGCTTTAGCTTAGCTTTGTTAAAAAAATGGTTAATTCTAAATAAATATTTGAACTTTTGGCCAAATATCAATTTAATCACGATCTTCAAGATTATTGTATTAAAGTCCAACATTTGATATTGTTGCAAATCGATACACGTTTTTTTCCTCCGGTCGTGAAGAGGTGACGTGGCTCACCAGAGCAAATGTATATTTGCTAGTTATGATGATACATATTAAATAATATTTTTTAATTATTACACATCATATTACACATCTTCTATCATTAACACTCTTGAAATTAATTAAAATAAAAAATAATCATTAAAAGAAGTTAAAATCTAAAAAGAAAAACACACAATTAAAATATAAATAAATAAAAATAATCGAACAATTCATCTTCATCATCCATTCATCTTCGTCTTTGCACCGATGCACCTTCACCAAAAAGTCGATTGGTTTTGTAAAAATCAAAACCCTTATAATCACAAAACTACATACTCCACCCCAAATTTGAGTTTTTTGAATCCCCAAAATTGAATTTTGCACCAAAATCCCCAAAGCAAATCCATATCCCAAAATCGCATACACGAATTTGGTTCAAATTTGCAGGAAAAAAATTTCTACATCAAATTTACAGAACTACACATCAAATAAATAACAATTAAAATAAAATCAATCTCAAATTGCAAATAAAATTTCTATCCATTTTATAAACAATTCATAAATTTAGTTTAAAGAGAGGTTGGGGGAATGACAATAGAAAATAGGTGGACTGAAGAGGGAAGATAAATTGAGGGATTACATTTAATTTTATTTAATTTTGGAACATGAGAACATATTTAATTTTGAAACATTGATGACGAGAATTAGTTTTTAAGTTTGTAATTTAGATTTAAATAATTTATTTTACTTTTTTAGATTTTTTTTAATTCACTTTTTTAATATTTTTTATTTTTTATATTTATGATTTAGACATTTCATCCTACTTGTAGTCTGACATAACAAAAACAATAATTTCGACTAGCTACATTATTTCTTCACGATCGGTGGAAAAAAATATGTATTAATTTGCAACAACATCAAAAGTTTGACTTTTATACAATAATTTTAAAGGTCGTGATTAAATTGATATTTTGTCTAAAAGTCGTGTATTTATTTAGAATTAACCCTAAAAAAAATTGCGTGAACCCTAATTTAAAGTGAATTATGTTTTATAATGTACATTTATGTAAAAAAAATATTATTTTATGCATAACAAATATAAAGTTCATGTATATATTTGATTTACAGGAGTATTATTCTTGTTGAAAGGGTGTGTTCGTTCATTTGTTCTTCAATAGTATCATGCTACATGATATCGTATAATTTAAGGTTTTGATTTTTCTTGTTAAATATTCGTTTTAGAGTAACACTCATGTGAACCAATCAGGTTTACACATGAACTATATCACTGTTATGTGTAAAAACTATCACTGTTATGCACAAAAAATTTCACTGTTTAAAAATATAAAGCATTTTCTATCAGTGATAGTTTTTGTACATAACAGTCAAAGTTTTTATGCATAACAACAATAGTTTTTATATATAACAGTGATACTTAAAAAACCTAATTCACCGTGAACTCGGAAAGGTTCACACAAGTTTTTGTCTTCTCGGTGAACTCGGAAAGGTTCACACAAGTTTTTGTCTTTTTTTAATGGTCGACCAGGTTTACTTGAACCACTCCCCTAAGAAAACCTCCTTCATGTTTCATTTAATCATTTTAGATTATATAACACGATTTTAAGTTAGTTAAATTAAATATATGAATCCTCCTAAATGGAAGAATTGCATATCAATGCCCCAATTCTGAGTTTAGTTTCCATATATGTCTCAATTTTAGTATAAGTGTCTCAACTTATATTTATTCGAGGCTTGATTTAATATTTGTGACTCAATTCAAGGTTCGAAGAAAAAATTATTTCCAAATTAAAATTATATAATATGATAAAAATAAATAATAGAGATGTGCAACACTTTTATTGTCTTGATATATAGCTTGAATTGGACGAAAAAAAAAATCAGAGGGTCTTGAATTGAGAAAAAAAAAAGTTACATTTATTAAATGAAAAGTTATATTGAGACTCAAACTAAAAATTGGGCCTTATATTGAATTTTTCCATCTATAAATTATAAATATGTTAAGATTTCAAAAGTTCTATGCAACATTTTGACATGTGGCCCAACAGATTTAGGATCCGCTTAGTTGGGGGTAATGAAAGTGGATAATGAGAATTATTTATATTGATGTTGTATGGTAGCTTTGATACACAAGTAATGATAAATAAGTAAGTAATTGATTACCCTCACTCATTCAACTCACCTCACATGATACTCATTGTTCATGTTCTAACCAATCAACAACAATGCAATTAATAACTCTTAATGATTGATCTAACGATATCCATTATTCATTATTCTTGAATCCGAATGGTTCAAGGACCCTTAGATATGATGATGGATTTGTTACATTACATATTTTACCAACTATTCAAAGTTGGGCTGCTTCATAAGAAAATGCATGCAAATAGCCCAAAAGCAATATCATACATATCGGCCCATTTATCTATCCATAATGTTTTTTTGAGAAAAAAAATTCTAGGATTTGAGGTTAATTGGTTCTGTTCTATACTTTTTGTGACTTGAACTTCTTTACACTATTTTATCTATTACTTATAGTTACACATTTTCATATTTGTCCACTCATAATATTAAAAATTAATCAAGTGATAGAGATATTTGTCCACTCATAATATTAGTGTTGCAGTGTAGCTATGAAAAACTCATTTCGAAAGATTTGGTGTCTGTGTTAATGTAAAGAGATTTTGTTGCATTTAAAGTATTTTATTTTATGTATGAAATGAAACTTCACTTTAGTATTCAAGATCTCACCTTATTTTAAAATATAATTCAAATAGGATCATAAGCCTACATTTCATATAATATATATGTGATGAGAATCAATCCCACTCTCATACAAATTTTTGTCATTCATGATGTATATACATGAATAATATTTACAATATTTACACAATTTTTAATTACAACAGACAATCTATACATATCTAATAACAAAATGTTGGGTCAAGATATTGGCCCAAACAATTGTTATAATTTTTTAATAAAAATTTAAACATCTTAACAAATTTAATGTAGCTCTAATGGTGTAACAAACATTGTTTATCTTCTTTGTATTTGTATGAAAGAGGTACAAGGTTCAATTCTCATATCTACCACACATGTATATTAATTATTTTTTTGAATATTTTCTAAATTATTAATATTATTTTTTAAAATTTTAAAACTAGATCAATTTATACATATATAATAACCAAAAATAATACAAAAAAGAAAAAAATTCAACAAAAAAGTTATTACAAATTTTTGAACTATATCTATTTATACATATATAATAACAAAATAATATACCAAAAAAAAAAATCAACAAAAAAATTATTACAAATTTATCATGAAATTTTAAAAGTGCCACATTAATGATTAATAATATAAAATGTTGTATTTTGTAGTTGATATGGATATATTTAAAAAAAAAATCATTTACTCCTTATATATATTTTTTTAGATTGTTCACTGAATTTTGACACGAGTTTTAATGAGAAAATTCTTTATTAATATTTGAAGGTAATAAAATAGTTTTTGATAAGGGTATTTTGTCAATTTTAGTGAATTTGAATGTAATTATTAGTGACATGAACAAAAAAATTATTACAAATTTATCATGAAATTTTAAAAGTGGAACATTAATGATTAATAATATAAAATGTTGTATTTTGTAGTTGATATGGATATATTTTTTTTTAAAAATCAGTTACTCCTTATATATATATTTTTAGATTGTTCACTGAATTTTGACACGAGTTTTAATGAGAAAATTCTTTATTAATATTTGAAGGTAATAAAATAGCTTTTTGATAAGGGTATTTTGTCAATTTTAGTGAATTTGTATGTAATTATTAGTGACATGTGATGTAATTTAGTGTTTTTTATAAGGGGTGACATGAACGGTATAGTTACTTTATTGCTATTTTGAATATGTGATAAAAAATAGACTTTTTAGATTTTGAGCAATCTAAAAAGACGAGGAGTATTAAATATATGAAAATGTATAATTTATATACTTATTCGTATGATTATATTACATGATATTGGATTTCAATTGATTAGTCCAATTACCATAAATTATTTGCATGAGCTATTGACATTAGACTTAAATTGTTAGTTGAATAAGTTTTAATTAAATTATTAGTTGACGTTATTAGCTGAACTGTAAAATAACACTAGGTTGGTTGTGATAAAATTCAATTTATTTACTTATTTGTATGATTCTTTTACATGATATAATATTTAAATTGTTTAGTGTAATCACGGACGGATCCATAAAACTTTAAAGAAGGGGACACAAAAATAAATAATATAAAAAGTAGATTTCCTGTGAATCCCGGTTCACGTGAATTCTATTTTTTTTAGTGTCACGATTATGCATATACACTATCACTATCTTAAAAAATATTTTATTTTTTAAATAGTAATAGTGCATATACATAACAGATCTACAAACTTTTTTAGATAAAATATTTGCATTATTAACTTATTATAACACTGTTAAAAACTCATTTAAGTCAATATATACATATAATATAAGTATTACTCCAAATAATTATAATATATAACATATACTTAAAAAAATATGGGGGCACGTGATCCCAACATAAGACATGTAGGTCCGTCATTGAGTCTGATTACTATGAACTACTGGGATGTACAATTGATTATTAGACCTTGGATTATTGTAAAACAATACTGGGTTGATTGTGATGAAGCTCGGTACCCATATTTTTAAAAGAAAATACTAATCGAGACTAACTTAGGATAAAGAGTGTTGATTTCGGGAATGACACTGACTTCATCAGATAGTAGACCCTCTTTAACATCTTAGAAAGACAATTTTGACTAATGATATTTTATGGTGTGACCATTAATAAGAATTATAGAGAATTATTAAAAACCTTGAACTTTCTTAAGGATGTCAATTTCAATCATGGGTAGTTATATGTTATCATGTTCAGAGTAATTAGAGGAGACACTTTGAAATTTTTGACATGCTATGGGAATTGGGAAGACGATAATAGGTGACAATCAACGTGGTTTAGAAAAAAATAATTCAAAACTGTAAGAAACAAAATATACCTTTAAAGTTGCATTATTTAACAATGTAAATTTTTTAAGCAGTTGGAGCGCCACACATTTCCCATGCTGAATTGCAAAAGTAAATTATGTTCATAAATCGTGCGTTGTATTGAAATGAAAAAAAAAATATTAAAAAAAATGAAAAAAAAGATTATTATTATTATTATTATTATAAGAATTTTTATTTATATAATTTATTTAACACAAAAATGAATACATTTCATATCATGTTCATTTTATACTCACTAACCGTGCAACGCACGGGTGATATGCTATTTTACATAATAATTGTATTCATCTATTGGTTGGTTAATGTGTGCATGACCTAAACTTATATAGTTACATATTGCTTTTTGAGTATGTAATATAACTAATTATGTTGACGTGTACAAATGCTAATTATATACTCATGCATTTACATGATTGATTTTGATATGGAGCCTAATATTGGGCTCCTTATGGAGCCTAATAGATTTTTTACCCGGTCCGAACCCAACTCAACCCGACTCAAAATCGGTCCAAGTGGTTCATGGTTCACCTGGCCCGAACGGTTGATGGTTTAGGGTTTACGGTTTATGGTTTAGGGCTTAGTTTGAGAATGCTACATAAGTTATTAGGCTCCATAAGGAGCCTAATATTAGGCTCCATATCAGAACTGTTTACATGATTATCCAACGATATGAGTATCCCCAACTAATTATTTTAACTTGTACACTAACTACTTACTCATGCATTTAGGCGCTCATCTAACCGTACAAGTATATAATCAACTATATTGACGTGTACATATTCTACCTACCTATCCATGCACTCACATGATCATCTACCAGTATACGTACATTACAAATTATATCGACGTGTACATAGACTAACTACCTATCATGCATTCATGCGCTCGACTCATCTGACACACTCTCTTCACTGAAAATAACGTTATTCTTTATAGTAATTTAAATGTATATGTGGCAATATATTTAATTGCAAAGTGTATTTAAATATGAATATAAAACTAATTATATTGATGCGTACAAAGACTAACTACCCACACATGTATTTGCGTCCCATCGAACAAACACTCTACACTGATAAAAACATTATGGTCATATAGTATTTTTCACTTTTACACAAAATTAAAAATAACATAGTAAAAGAATATGTCTATTTGTGGATTTAAACCATATCAATCTGTTGCTACCAAAAAAAAAAAACCATATCAATCTCTCTAATTAATTGTAAAAGATGGACTGGAAATCCAATAAGCCATGGGCCCAATTCGGTCTTATAAACAAGATATCAACCCATATGTCATATCACTTAGATGTGATAAGAATTCATCTCATCCTCTTTTCAAAAAAAAATAAAATCATCTCATCCTATATAAGTGTTTCTCATTCACAACGTATATATATGAATAATATTTACAATATTTTCATATTCATTAAGTATAACAAACAATTTATAGAATAACTAGTCTTCTGCCCGTGCAATGCACGGGGCTTTTGTAGTTTTGCTTTTTAATTTGTAAAATGATAAGTAATGCATACACACTTACATATATTAAAACAGAGGTTTAGCAAGTTGGAAACATAAGAATTTGTCTTATGCATGAGATATCTCATACAAATTTTTATCTTATTTTAATTAATGTGATATAATTTATTTGATAAGAGGCCATATATACGGTGCCATAGAATCCGCTAAGATTAGTTTACATTGGTTTATGGACATGAATTATTAATATAAAAAAATTAAATATATTCTCATTTTTTCTAAAAATGTAACTACGTCTTCTAATTATAGTATATGTCTTCTAATTATAGCGTGCATCCACTTTTTACTTGTGACAATTAGTTGATTCCAATCCTTACAAACTGAAAATTATAGAACTTTCGGTATAAACAAAAATAAAACAAAATTTTCAAAAATAAAACAAAATTATATAATTCCACATATTTCCATAAAATACCGTATCAATTTGTGATCTTAAATGAAATATGGTCCCACTATAACCACCGTTTATATTTAAATAATCATTACAATTCAGTGTTAATATTCAAAATGGTTTGGACATTTAATAACTAAACTAAATCATATTAATTTTTTTTTAAAAGAAACTACTACTTGAACACCGCTAAACCCAACTGGTGCTTGTTTCTTCTTCACCTTCTCACCTGTTTCATCAAATACAAAAAAGAATGGCTCATGCTGGCTACAAATAATATATTCAACTGTAGAATTATAAAGTAAACTATATAATAAACTTGATTCTCCTCATTCGGCTAAAAATGCCTAACGTCCTGCCCATAATGTATATGTATATGACTTGTCTTCAAGATTTATATTATTCCAACTATAGAAGGTATTATATGCCCCATTGTTTGAAAAGTGTTATTTCTTACGAACAATAATAATAGTGGTGTATAATGAAAATGGTACATATAATACTTTGTCGACAAAAACAACTCATATGAGACGACGGTCACGTAGTCGCCGATGTTGTCAAACATATAAAAGCTCATGTTACATAGTTATATTGATAAATGTAACCATTATCATAGAATCGACTAAATTGATTGTATATGCAAAAGTCATATTTAAACATAAAATAATATGTTAATAAAACAACAATAATGAATTGAGATAACAAAGAACAATTAGTGGAGGAACAAAATAAGCATGAAACTTCTTCGTGGCTTGCATCCTTCTAACAAATTCTTCCAAAAGAAAAAAGAAGATGGATATGAGAATGAGAGATGAATCGACAGCGGAACAGGGAAGCAGATAAATCGGAACAAAGGATAGATTTGTAGTTTCCTTTCGTGAGAGGCCGATACACTTCCACAGGGAATCTAGTTGAATTGAAAAAATCCAAACTACTAAAAGGAAATGGGTAGGAAGCACATGCTCAAAGAAAAACTAACGTCTATATTTGCTAGAAGTTGATTGGACTCCCTTTCTATTTCCACCCCATTTACACGAATATTATTTAAAATTGCAGCTTCACAGATACTATAGTATAATATTTTGATCTAATCATGCCTATTTACTCTTTCATAACCATACATGTAAAGGATAATATATTTGTCGCATATCTAACTAAAAAATTTAGTTATTGTCATAGTCGAACAAATAGAGTTACCTTGATAAGAAGTCGATTTCACCCATCTGGCTTGTGGATAATAAAACTCACTGCTTTGCTGACACGATTACATTCTAGTGTTGCAACTTTTTTTGATCTTTTGTCCACCACTCACAATATGTTGAAGTGAAAAGAAACATAAATTATATATAACACAAATAGAGCAAAAGGAAACAATGATGAAGGCAGATGAACTCACTCACCTAATTTAACTGTGTTTCTATTATCAATAAAAACGTTAAGACAAAAGCTTTAAATAACGAATTTTGTCTTTCACTACCAGGAACTCCCTTCTACAAAATCATGAGAGCAACTTCAGTTGGCAATCCTGTTGCTCTAAATAAACAATCATTATAAAATATTCTAGCATCATTATGAACGACGAAAATTTCAGCTATACCTTACAAATTGACATCCATATTATAACAATTCCATTTCACAATTCCTACCTCCTTGGGGTCATAAGTTACGCCTTGGTGTACCTGCAAGTCTTTCTTCTCAAGGTGAATAACTTTGTTACCGACATCTGATTTGTTGTCATGGTCCCAATTATATCTGAATAAAAAAAATCATCCTAATGTCTCCACACTTTGAAACTTCTGAATATTGCATTCTTTTGAGCCATCTTTCCAGTACCTAGAACTAAGCCGATTATAATTATAGCAGGGAGGTCTTAAGGGTTCGCAGCAAGGGCAATTGCTATCTTAAGATAGTAAGTCCATTTATTAACAATCTCTTATCACAGAAAATATTGTAGTTGATGATAAAGACATATAGGAAGCATATGAATAAACTCTCTTCTACAAAAAAAAAAAAAGGAACAAATAACATGAATAAAAGTGGAGTACGAAAACAGGTCAACTGAGATTAAAACAACATAACATAAACCGCAGAAAAAAAATCATAGATAAAACCAGAATCACTGAAGTTGAGCAATGAAATTCAAAACCAAGAACATAAGATCATTCAAACAATCCGTAACCATATCAAAATGGAAAGCAAAACTAAAGAAAAGGTTAGCAGACTGCTGAAAAACAGGGTAGTGTACTTAAACATGAACAAAAAACAAAGCGCAGAAAAACTCACCAAAATAATCAGCAGCGATCTTATTAGTGTTATCTGAGCCGCCAAAATTGATGAGAAAGTGAAACTACAATTCTGAAATTCCAAAATATGCACAAAGGCGATACAGTCCTTGTATAAGAGAAATCAATAATAGATCTCATTCATAGTATACAAAATAATGGAGAAAAACAAATAGGGATAAAATTTACATCCAAAATAAACATATAGATCAAAATGTAACAATTAAAAAGAGAAAAAGTACTCGAATGAGCAATTGGAAAGCACACACTTCATCAAATTTGTTCTTTACCAATGAATGAGTTCTAGCTTATCAAAATTATATCAGAAAAAATTTGTAAAACCGGGCTTATTGACCAATTCACTATATATATATATATGTGCGACTTAAAACTGAGAAGAATAATATAGAGCGATCAATAATGTTATAGATGAGATGATGTAAAGATATGTCTCTCATCTTCTGCAACCTGGGTTCCATGTGAATGTTTATATGAAAAATTTAGTGAATGTAGGAGGAATGAGAGAAGTAGAGAAGGAAACAATGATAGGTCAGTATTACCACATCTACATAAATTAAATTGAAAAGCAAATTAATTTTATTTTTGCACAATGAGGCACATAGATCATCCTAGCAAAGCTATATCAGAAGAATCGACGGTGGAGAATACAATAAAAATTGAGTAAAAGAATTATCATGCACCTCTACTTCAATATCTCGAAGAAAAGCCGAGTAGTCAAAATATTCATCTGATGACTTGCTTGTAAAACATGAATTATGGGAACTAGAAGAATGTGATAGAGGATTTTCATGATCATTAAGTCACTCGGGAGGTACATTCTGATTCCAATACATTTTGTGGTGGTTGCTTTCAAGGGAACTGCTCCGACTTCTTGCCCCTCCGCCTATAAATTATTTGAACATAATTTGTTGGGCAGGATCATGTCCTCTACCTCAAATCTCATGTCAGAAATGATATTGTTACTTAGTAGCAAAGTTTGCCATATATATTGTAAACCATATTTCAATAAAGCTTCTTTTACAAAGAACCAACATCTTGCCCCCAACCCCACGAAAAAAGAAATAGGTAGTCGTTCATTAAATATATAATGCACATAAGTATCTGCACAATAGCAAGAAAACAAAAAGAAGGCGTGGATGAATAAAGAACATAGAACATAAAAAATAAAATAAGAAAAGCAGAGAACAAATTAAATTAAGCAAACACCAAAGTGGATGTCTATGATTCAAGTGTCATCACATTACATGCTATTGAGCATTTGCATAAACAGAGTTTTACCTTTCAAATGCAATGATTAAGTTGTGTCTTGTAGTAATGAAAGAGTTATCAACACCTACTTCAAAAACAACAAAAAATTGACACTGGCTCATCATTTGCATATCCAGTTAATATAGCAAGTTGCAACCGCAAAATTAGTTCATCATAATTCCTATCCAACTCAATTCTGAACTTGAATAAATTATCAATCAGCTTTGAACTGACTAATAATGTGCATTGAAAGTAAGGGAAAAAGGCACAAAGCTACCGTAAAGACGAAAGCTCCTTATTGAATCCAATGTAAAAATAATGAATTATTATGTTGTTTTCACCAACAACATCTATGAGATTCCGGTAATACTTTGATATTAGAAAAGAAAAAGGAAACCACGCTCAGTGATTAAGTGCTTCAATTTTTTTAACCATTCAATTAAAGAGAAAATTATTGATCCTCAATTATGTTGGGCAAAGCCTTGGGCATGATGATAAGTAATATAAAGTATCACTAAACTACATGTCGATTATCTCAAAAGACAGATAAAGACCACAAAATTATAAATATTATGAACAAAAAATGTATATATTAAAGTCGCTCAAATCAGGTGTAACAACCTTGACGCATCGAGCGCTAGAGAACCTGAAGAAACTATAGTGTTATTTTACTATCAAAAAATTAAAACGTATTTCATAATGAAAAGGATGTTTCGAAAATTCATGAACACGAAAAGATTGATAGATTACCTGTGACGGAAAAAGGATTCAAATTTTAGCGTAGCGGCATTTATTAAATCTGAAAGCGAAAATTTCAGGGTATATATCTGTTAAATCCAGAACAAAAATAAACTACAGATCGGTGGACACAATGAGATCAACCTGATAAAGACACGGACGGCGGCTGAAATGGAGTAGGGCGAACCACATAACCAGATAGTCAAAAGATGGAAATGGAACCCATACGAAATTAGAGTGAGATGGAGAGGCGGCGATAGAAATTGAGAACAACCACCGCAGATCAGATGGCGGCGACTCACAGATAGGCGAAAGATAGAGAGCCGGGAAAGAAGAACAGCGGGATACGACTGTGGGAGCGGAATGGATGGCGTTAGATGATACGTTTCTGCGGTTTTTCTCTTTTAAACATTAGTATTATATTATATGCTAGGTTATTAAATGACACATCAGATTTATTATTTTAACACATGGCAGATGAAGCTTTTGCTTCAATTGACACGTGGAAGAAGGACCTTTGTCTCAAATGACACATGGCAGCATTTGAAGAGATTTAAACTGCCACTTGTCAGCATTTGAGAGAAGACATTCTCTTATTATAATATAAGATTGTATCGATATGTTGATTGATTAATGTGTGTGCATGACCTGAACTTATATAGTTTTATTTTTTTAATTTTTTATCAGAACCTGAACTCAAATAGTTACATATTGCTTTTTAGTATGTAATGTAACCAATTATGTTGATGTGTATAAATACTATTTACATACTCGTGCATTCACGTGATTATCCAACGTATATGAGTATCCCCAACTAATTATATTGACCAACTAATTATATTGACGTGTACATAGATTAACTACTTACTCATGTATTCACGCGCTCATCTAACCATATAAGTATATAACCAACTATGTTGATGTGTACACATTCTACCTACCTACCCATGCACTCACGTGATCATCTACCAGTATACGTACATTACAAATTATATCGACGTGTACATAAACTAACTACCCATCATGCATTCATGTGCTCATCTGACATACCATCTTCACTGATAGTAACCTCATTCTTTATAGTAATATAAATATATATGCGACTATATATTTATTTATAAAGTGCATTTAAATATAAATATATAACTAATTATATTGACGAGTACAAAGACTAACTACCTACCCATGAATTCACGTCTTCAACGAACAAACACTCTGCAGTGATAATAACATTATTATGGTCATATAGTATTTTCCACTTTTACACAAAATTAAGAAAAACATTATTAAAAAAACATTAATATATATGTGACTATATATGTATTTACAAAGTACATTTATATATAAATATATAACTAATTATATTAACGAGTACAAAGACTAACTACCTACCCATGCATTCCGTCTTGACGAACAAACACCTTGATGATCATAACATATTATGGTGATACACTCCCCGATCCGGAACACTTTTTTGCGATTCTTTGCTCCGCTCGTGTTTTTAGCGAAGAGTTTTTTTATTACTATTTAAAATGATAAAGTAATTTTAAAAAATGCGATGATGAGAGGAGGGTAAAAACTATCATACCTCACCTTAAAAAATCACTTTATTATTTCAAATACTAATAAACAACTTCGCACGCAAAAAATACGAGCAAAAAGTAAGTGTCTTAAGTCTTTACGGGACGGAGGGAGTAGTATTTTCCACTTTTACACAAAATTAAGAAAAACATATTAAAAAAATATGTGTATTTGTGCCCAATTCGGCACCATTGCTATATCCACAAAAAGTGACCTGTGATGGGATGGAGAATGGGAGGGGCCAGGCGGTCTCATCGACATGAGGCCCGAACATCCCGTGGTCGCATAGTCTAGGTAGAGATGTTAAACGGGTCGGCCCTAACCCATTAGGGCCAGCCCTACAGGGCTACGGGCCTTAAGCGGTTCATTTTAAACGGGCCTCTAATAGTTGAGACCTAACCCTAACCCTAGCGGGTTACGGGCTAAACGGGCCACCTAACGGGCTCCGAAATTTTTTTAAAAAAAAATGTTCAAACATTAACATTACATAATGACAAAAATTCGATCCAGACTGCCCCATCATCTTTAATAACAAATGTTCAAAATATAAAATTAGTTCTCATCATCTTTAATAACATAATTGAGCAAAGTTTCCATGAAATTAGTTAATAATATAAAACCTGTATCATCACATTTATAAATTAATACCATAATATTAATTTATAATTATAATGATATCAGTTTCATATTATGAACAAATTTCATAATAGAATTTATAAAAATATTATATTATTATTTTATATTGAATTAATATTTTACTTATTTATTCAATTCAATAGAAATTCAAAACTGTTAAAAAATATTGAATTGGAGAGAATTAATTATTAATTGACTAAATCAAATAGAAATATTTAATTTGTAATTGATTGGCCATAATTGATTTTTGCCTTATTTAAATTTGTGAAAAAACTTTTTAAAAAAATTAATTGAAAAATTAGAAAATAAAAAAAAATAAAAAATTTGAGTATATATAAATATAAACGGGCTGGCCCGGTTAACCCGCGGGCTAGCCCGTTTAGCCCGCGGGCTAATCGGTCCGGGCCAAAAAGGCCCGATTTTAAATGGGCCTCCCATTGCTCGGCCCTAACCCTGCATATAATAGATTTAAACGGGCCGACCCGTTTAGCCCGACCCGGATTAACATCTCTAAGTCTAGGTGACGGGTATTGTCGTGGTCGCATGGCCGACGCGACCAAACAAGTCAGCTTCGCATGGTCCATACGACGGAAATTATCGGCGTTGCGTAGGACATGCGACGCCGTTTTTATTTTTTTTTAATTTTGAATTTTGATTTTATTAATTAATTTAATTTATTTTTAAATTTCGAATTTTGATTTTATTAATTTATTTAACTCATTTAATTGAATTATTTAATTTAACTAATTTAAAAGTACTGGTTTATTTTAACTACTGATTTAATTTTATTTAAATAATTAATTGATATTATTTGAATAAATAAAAAGTAATAATTATTTTTTATCCACAATATTAATTCATTAATTGATTAGTATTTGTTAATATATTGAAAAGTATTAGTTAGTTGGTTATAAAGTAATTATTTGTTATTCACAATATTTGTTCATCAATCGATAAGTATTGGTTAATATATTGAAAAGTATAAGTTAGTTGGTTATAAAGTATTAGTTCATTTATTGAAAAGTATTAGTTCAAATTATCAATTTAAACATGAAAAAAAAATCACATTATATGGAAAAAAATATACACATTACATAATTTCCATCTGAAAATAAATCACAACAACGTGCTGCTAGAAAAAAGGTCTAATAATTATTAAAAAAAATTTATAATATTGGGGTTTATTATTCTTTCTAGCCCAATAATTAGCCTCACGTCATGGTAAGATCCAAGTCGTGTAATGTACGGAATAGCTCTATCCTATCTAGATATTGTAAATGTATACCATTTACAGAAGGATCATGTGAGCGTTCCCAATATCCAGATATAAACGGTACTGGATGATCGTCGCCTGGCATATACAACTGAAATAACACTTAAAAAATTATTATTATAATTAAATAAAAATATAAAATAAAATAAACTTTAAAGTAACATTAATATAGTTTTTTCTTACCAATATCCAATGAGTGTTGTTGTGCACGTTCCCCAAGACCAATTTGTTGGTCGGAAAGACCTCGACGTTAATCATCTGTTATTGAGGAAGGCAAAAAAAGTTCATTTGTTCTCCAAATGACATTCTGGCGTTATATGTGGTTGCAACCGGTATCCATGTTCACGTAATGCAAACCATTTATCGGTGGGGGCGAAATTTGTGGAGTGATTAAGTGATTACTGCCAAAACCGGAAGGTTGTGTAACCACCTAAAAATTTTTAAATGTAAATCGCATCTTATTTGCGATTCATTATAAAGATCCATTCGCACCTACCCCATTCGTCCTCGCTTAGTAGATTAAGCGAGTGCAACCGCCTAAATCCACGCTTCCCATTTCCAATTACATCATTGTAGAAATGAATATAATTTTTAATATATGGAGGAAAATCGTCCTCCACCGAGAGTTAAAAAAAACAGTATTGGATGGTTAATATTATTTTGAAAATTGGATGTCCTACTTTTTTGCGACGGGGAATTTAGAAGTTTGGGGCCTCGAGGCTTTGAATTTGGAGTTTCGAGGGGATGCATTAGTCGGTATGGGGAAATGTTCGAAGTCTCTTCGTAATAACTCATCGTCGTGCGTTTTCCGATGTGCTATGTCTAAGATCGACACGGTGGAATATCCCGTCTTGCGCATTAGTTGCCGCCACTCTCCCCTTACCCCTTATTTGAGTAGACTTTTTTTATTCCCTTTTTACCTTTCATCGTGTACTCATACTCGTAAGGCTTACGATCATTTGGTCTTCGTTTTTGACTTTTGTTTTTTCAACATTCGGTGGAAGAATGTCTTCCGTGTCATCATCGAATAATTTTCTCCTAGTCTTACCACCACAGTCATCATCTGTTCCGGTGGTAGGTATACTAGAAATAATCTATATCCAATGTTTTCCAAAACGAGTCTATACAATTTAAAGGTATATAAGAGTACCGTGTAAGCTCGCAGTGGCACGGAAGACCATGTGTTCTCCTGAGATAGCAACCGCACATATTTCCGTCTAGATTCCTACTCACTTCTGCGACAATGAGGTCGAACGCCTTAGACATGATATTGCACACTAGTTGGCCGTAGAATTGGTTCTTTAGCATATCAATCCTTGTCTTGTGGGCGCTATACCTCGATTACTTTTTTATCTCACATATCTGCAACTCCATGACTTGGTGAACCTTTCTGAATATCACGTCAAAGTGTTTCTTGCCGCCATCCAAGTTTTTTTCACCCTATGATGTTCCTGTTCAACCCTACAAATATATTACATGTATCAATACAATACGTCGTTTCAATAGTTTAATTTATGTAATAGTTGTGATAAAAAGTATAAAGATTGTACTATTGGGGAATGAGTTGCACAGATCTATTCGGGGTGAATATTTAAATATAAATTTAATTCATTAATTATTACTAGCATGAATTAATCCTATATTAATTCAAATAATAATTGCAACAACATATCATGCATATAAAAGCCACGTAAAACCTACGATGCGGAATCTACGGGTTTACGGAACGCACCCTCTCGGGATGGCGATTGGCTTTTGGTCGGACGGACTAACCAAAAGGACTTCCCAAGTATTCCCTTTAGCCCTTGCTTTCGACAATCCGGTGGAAGGATACTTTCATGAACAATTAACAAAAGGAAAAAATAAACTTTGTTGCACCACTTATGTGGATTTGCTAATATTTCCAAAGACATGGAATTGTACTTGGGAATGAACTAATCATCCCTATTTATAGGAGAGGAGGGGCACAAAATTTTGGTGGTTTTTCAATGTGGGAAAAAAGACTTTTCTTGGTCACCAAGAAATCTTGAATATATCCCATATATTTTTTTTCCCATAATTAAAATATTCCACAAAAAATCCACCTCCTCTTTTCTTTATGGAATTTTTCAAAAAATGAGTGTGCAAGAATCCAAGATTTGGATCTTCTTGAATTTATGAGATATTCTTGTATTTCAAGAAATACATATCTTACATAATATCTTTTCAAGAAAATCAAGAAAATCTTTCTTGCCCTCTATTTTTCCAAAAATTTGAAAATACTTAATGAATAACCAAGTGGGAGATTTCTTGAATTTAATGAGATAATCTTGTATTCCAAGAATACATATCTTCATTCCATAACAAAATTCAAAGAAAATCTTTCTCCTCTTTTATCCATAATTTTTCAAAAATAATGAGGAAATATAAGCAACAATATTTATTTTATTTTAATCACCTTTTTCGGTTATTGGACTATATGTTGGGCTACTCGGGGGCCTTTTAGAGAATTAAGATTGGACCTTCTAATGGATCTTGAATATCTAATATTGAGCCACAATATAATTCAAGCCCATAAATATTAATTAATCCCACTACATAATTAATATTGTACTATCCATCTTAACCCATATTACGATCAATATGACTCCGGTCATTATTTCCTTCGTTTAAGATCATCTAGCCCATTAATTAATTCAAGCCACCAAATAGCTTTCCGTTAATTAATATCTTTTGTCCTTGGTCGAGGAACGGTTCAACATTATTATACATACCTAAACTAATTCCACTTGCAAGATTTGGTATGATAAAACTTATGAACCTCCCAAGGGGCAAATCAAACAAGCGTACTTGCACACGATTCTTAAATATTAAATCTTAGCAATCACATGTGACCAATAATATTGCCCAAGATAAAAAGTATTGAATCTCTCTGCGATTCGCTACCCATGATAAGTTAAAGCAATAGTTACCAATCCCACGATCCTATTTAAGGGGGCGAAGGTTAAGAAACAACGAACCACCGAGGTCTAATTCTTCCTTGTTCGATTACAAGAATTTATCCTCCTCAGGGTCCTATTCAAATGATCGGTCATGCACTAGTGTAATCTCTTGGTCAAGACAAACAATTACGAGCCTTACACCTCAACCTTTTCGCGATGGTTGTTCATTTCCATCTAGGTCGTGAATGGTGTACTTTTTAGTTACAAAGGACTATTAATTTAATCTTACGTGATCGGGTATCACTAAATTAACTACAATGTAACACGCGTTTAATTATTGAACAGTTATGCAAGAAAATATATGTAACATTCAATCATATTTAAAGCATCGATGATAAACAATTTATTTCAAGAAATAAGTCCGAAATTCGGTTTAGATTATACAAAGTAAAAGCATACTTTTCAAAGATAAATCCCAACAATCTCCCACTTATACTCAAAGTCCGCTTTTAAGTATACTACAACACGTCTCGAGTAGTCCGTGACATCTAATGTCACCTACCACGAACCTAATAATTTCTCCCACTTATACTCAAAGCCCAGTTGGCAAATCGGCCTTGACACCCATTCCACTCACATGTCTCTCGAATGTATTCAGAGGCGCGACGCTTTGTGAATGGATCTGCTAGTCGCCCTCGACGCTTATCTTTGCCACATCTATATCTCCTCTCTTAACGATTTCTCGTATAAGATGTCTTTCCTTTAATGTGTTTGTTTGACTCAGTGGACTCTTGGTTCTCTTGAATTTGCAAATCGCCCTTAGCGGATATTGCTAGACAAATTGAACACCATCCAAGTCCACTAAGAAGATCTAGAGCCCAATCGGTTCTTTCACCGCTTCCTACGTTAGCCTACTACCCGAGTCCCATGGTTGAGTGATGCATTTACGCTTCACACTCGTCCATTTGATGGCTACACTTCCCAAATGGAAACACATTAACCGAGGGCGGATAATTTAAAATCTATATCCGATTGATATCCGAGTCCGCAGGCCGATGGGGATTGGAGTATCGATCGATAAATCAACATTCTATCCCGGTTCTTTTCGACACACTTCGAATGTTTTTTAATCGTAGTCCAATGCGTTTTCCACGGGTTACTTTGATATCTTGCTACCATGCCTCGGCAAAGCGGATATCCGTCTCGTGACACAACAATGCATACGTAAGATTTCCGACCGGTAGAAGCACAAGGAATACCTTTCATGTCATCTATCTCCTTTTCGTCTTAGGGAACATTTTCTTGGATAGATGGATTCCAAGTCCGAAAGGTACGAATCCTTTCTTGGAATCTTGCATCTTTGAAGCATTTCAAGGCGATGTCTATGTATGAAACTTCGCGATAACCCGATCATCCTTATCTTGCGATCTCGAAAGTGATCTTGATCCCAAGGATTTGTCCGAACTTTCCCTAAGTCTTTCATATCAAACCTGTTTTGAAAAACATGCCCTTACGTCGATCACACCTTCACATCGTTCCCGATGATCACAATGTTATCTACGTCAATCTTAAGAATACCAATGCGATCCCCAACACGCTTTTTATACACAATACTTTCAAAATCGTTTTGATCAAACCCATAAGACTTTATAACATGATCAAAACATTGGTTCCAAGCTCGATGCTGTTTGAGTCCGTAAATGGACTTCTTGAGCTTACAAACAAGATGTTCTTGGCCCGTTTCAATGAAACCTTGGTGTTGGTGCACATAGATCTCTTTATCAAGACTTAGTTAAGGAAGTCATCTTGACATCTATTTGCCGATTTCAAGGTCGGTCTTGTGACGATCGATAAGAGAATCTGGGATGGATTTAAGCATGGCTACGGTAAAAAAGTTTCCTCATAATCGATCCATTTCTTTACGAGTATAATCTTTTCGCCATTAGTCTTGCTTTTTAAAGGTTTCAACCTTCCGTCCGGTGCCAGCTTGCATCCAATGGGTTTGACCCCATTAAGTGGTTCGACTAGCTCCCACACTCTATTATGAAACATAGAACCCATATCGGCTTTCATTCTTTGTTTGCCAAGAATCGCATCCTTATTTTTGGAGTGCCTCGTCATATGTCCATGGGTGCGATTAGGAATCAAGTCGAGGACTCTCCTATTCCCATGAATCTCTCGGGCTGTCTAACAACCCTCCCACTAT
This sequence comes from Stenogyne calaminthoides, assembly GCA_037126765.1. NCBI lineage: Eukaryota > Viridiplantae > Streptophyta > Magnoliopsida > Lamiales > Lamiaceae > Stenogyne > Stenogyne calaminthoides. Next base: position 1,221,641 of record JBBCBC010000036.1, on the reverse strand, counting down.
GACTAGGCTCCGGTTGAAAAACGTGTCGTTTGGTATATCATCTAGTACAATTGGCAATCGAGGTTTGCCCTCTAAGCTCATTTAAAGGTAATCTCACTGGGTTTTCTTTGGTTCTATAGTTTTTCTTCCAAAATCTAAAGTGGTGTGCGGATGTCCACCTTTTTGATCTTGAACTATAGAACATTCACCCTTTTGTTCCCTCGGGGTATCCTACAAAACAACCTTAATTACGATCGAGGATCCAATTCACGGGTTTCCTTGTCCAACACGTGGGTCGGACACCTCAAAAGTTCTCATGTGTCTCATCTTGGACTTGCGTCCCCGTCCACAATTCTTTGTGGTTACGGGAACCGATTTGGATAGCACCAAGTTCGAGAATGTAAGTCATTTTTTTTCCAAGGTATGACCCCGCAATCGACTTCGGGGAGATCCAGTATAACTCATCATTGATCTAACCATTTCCAAAGGAATTCTGTTGCTTCGCTCTGCAATCCCTGTTTTTGTTGAGGGGTTCCGGTTGCAGTGAGCTGGAATACAATCCCTTCATCAGATAGGTAGTTCAAAAACTCATCGCTGAGGTATTGGTATTCGCCTCCACGATCAGATCGTAGAGACTTGATACGTTTTTCCCTATGATTCTCTGTTTGAGCCTTAAATTCTTGGAATTTCTCAAAGGTCTCAGATTCATGCTTCATAAGGAAAATGTACCTTGAGTAATCATCAATAAATTTACTCATAACCTCCTCTTGCTTTGGTTGACAGTGAACTACGCACATCTATGTGAACGATCTCTAACACTTCTTTAGCCCCATTCCCCTTGGCTCCAAATGCCATCTTGTGGTCATATTACCCTCCAAACATGATTCGCAGGTTGGATCCGATTCAACTTAGAGACGCTCCAGTGAACCATCTTTCACCAACCTTTGGATCCTCTTTGGATTTATATGACCTAATCTTAGATGCCAAAGAAGTGTCTCCGTTCACGCGTCGATGAACGTTTTTCTTTTCTCGAAAGCTTGATTGATGTGTTATAGGATACATTTCAGCGGTGGTGTGCATGATTAATTGTATAGAGATTTTCCATCAATGTCCCGTAACGATACACTCATCATTTCAAAATGATGTCATTCTTATTAGAAGAAACTTAGTGTCCTTTAATCGAATTTTAGAAACTGAAAGTGAATTCTTTCTAAAACTGGGAACATAAAGATAATCTCAAAAAACTTTATCTTCAAGAGATAGGTGCACTTCTCCCACTGCTTTAACTGCTACTTATGTAGCATTGCAATGTCTGCTACTTGCGTAGTATTGCAATAATCGTTACTACCATAGCATTGCAATATCTGCCACTTACGTAGCATTGCAATGTCTTCTACTTTCGTAAACGTTACCCGATTGTGATGAGGATCTCACTCCCACTATGTTTCCGGATCATTTAGAACCCGTGAAGCCAACATGATTAGTGGATCTCGTGTCAACCACCCACGAATGAGAAGTATCGCCGCTAAACAAGTTTCAACAACTAGTGTATGAGAATTACCTTTCTTTCCGTCCCTTTTGGGGTTGGAATGCAAAGACCTCCATTGTCCTCTCTCACCGCAGAGCTTAAGCACTTCCTCTTTGGATTTTCCTTGACACAACAAGCATTCCTCATCTTACCATTGCCCTTGGCAACGATTGAGTTTTATTGCTTATGGCCTTTGATCCTCTTCTTTATCTTGCCTACCCTTGGCCTAGAAGATGAAGACGGACCACTTGTCCGTCAAAGCTTGAGTTTGGTGCCTTATCATCATTTCGCCGAGTCCAAAAGTTTGCAACAAATTTGCTAATGAGGCCAAAATGCTCAAAAACCTTTCCGGGCAGAGAATGAAGTACCAAATTCATCCGAGTCTCCGGATCATAATCGCGACTCGAGAATCTCAAGTTTGTTCGGATGGGCCATCTATTTTGAGGGCGAATCCCTTACGGGTTTTTCCTCCACCATTTTCAAATGACGTCTCTCCAAAGGTGATCCGACGAGTCCCGCGTGTTTTGACTTCGTCGGTTGGCTCATCTCGATTTTTGTGTGTCAAAAATCCACTTGTGCTTTTTATGCGATTAGGACAATTATAATTTTCAATCAATATAGTTTCCATACATATTGTATTGACTTTAAGTATAATAACAAAGGATTAAAAGGTAACGACATCTTTGAATCGAAATAAACAACTATATCGCAATAGCACAAGTATATCACAAGGTTCGATCACATTTCATCATATTTTAAAATCTCAAAAAAAATATGAACATGCATCGATAACATCTCAAAATAGTTTAAATAAGCCCGCGTGGGGTGGGTCATTATTTAAACACATTCAAGCGGAGTTACAAACAAGAACGATTACAAACCTTTAATATCCAGATTAATAGTTGGCTCCCACTTGACCAATATAAAATTGACGGGGACTTGAAGATATATGCATATCAATTTTATACCTAAGTAATAACCATGATTAAATACATGATTACTATTTAAACTTTGATCGAGCCTAAATGGGGAGGTCATCGTCGCCACTAGTAATAACCCACAATCATCCGCTTCGAATTCATTCATGTGAAACCTATCTTTTTGACCGTCCCCATGAGGAATTTCTCCAAAAGAATTCACAAATAAATAAATCATGGAGGTCAAAATTAATTCAATTTTATTATCCTAATAAAATTGTCAATAAATTATTTAAAACATACTTAGTAATTTTGAAGTTGAGATTTTTCAATTTGGCAACCCTCATGCATACACATTTAAACAAATTAAATAAAGCATAAGATAAAGCCAAAATAAAATCAAGCAAAAGCAGAAAAATAAACATATTGGGCACAAATTATCCAATTGTCATGGTTTGATTTTTCTTGGCTTGATCTTGAAGAAACAAGTCTCAATTTCTCACTTTCGTTAGTCTCGAAAAATACTTAGATCTCGAACATACATGACTCGCGGCCAGGATGCCGCCCGCATCCGGCCGACCAGCAACTGAGACGGCTTCAAGCGACTCGGCACTTCAGGCCGCCATGGCCCGCCTCGACGCAGCCTCGGCGGGGAGTCGGCGGCGGCAGCAGCCTCGCCCACTCCTTCTTCTCGCCCATGACATCGGCCTCGCTGGAGTCTCAAAACTACTTGATGCGGCGTGCCAGCGTCGCCCGGCGCGAAACACGCCTTCGTCTTGGCAAACGCGCATCCTGTAGCCTTTCGGCCTTTGGCCTACTTCGCGCCATGCGTTGTGTGGCAGCAGCACCCGCCTTCGCACGGTTACGGATTTAAATCTTTTAATTCTTCATCTCTTCGTTCCGATCCGGTTACAATTTATTTACAAAAAATAAATAAACTGAGATCTAGACTAGTCTATTACATTGATCAAATCAAACAAATCTAGTCTACTCGTGGATTTTCTCACGAGGCAAAACAAATCGAATCGAATCGAATTAAAAACCACGGTTTATATGCATGCAAAATAAAACATTAAAATCCATGACAATTGGATACCGCAAAAACATCTAATATTTCTTATCCAATTTCAAATTTAATGTCCGTGAATTAAATTACAATTTAAAAAAATTGAGCAAATAAAGGGCTCGATACGCTTGTTGGGGAATGAGTTGCACAGATCTATTCGGGGTGAATATTTAAATACAAATTTAATTCATTAATTATTACTAGCATGAATTAATCCTATATTAATTCAAATAATAATTGCAACAACATATCATGCATATAAAAAAGCCACGTAAAACCTACGTGACGCGGAATCTCTACGTTTTACGTGAACGTACCTCTCTACGGGATGGCGAAGGCTTTGGTGGACGGACTAACCAAAAGGACTTCCCAAGTATTCCCTTAGCCCTTTGCTCGACAATCCGGTGGAAGGATACTTTCATGAACAATTAACAAAAGGAAAAAATAAACTTTGTTGCACCACTTATGTGGATTTGCTAATATTTCCAGCACATGGAATTGTACTTGGGAATGAACTAATCATCCCCTATTTATAGGAGAGGAGGGGCACGAAATTTTGGTGGTTTTTCAATGTGGGAAAAGACTTTTCTTGGTCACCAAGAAATCTTGAATATATCCCATATATTTTTTTTCCCATAATTAAAATATTCCACAAAAATCCACCTCCTCTTTCTTTATGGAATTTTCGAAAAAATGAGTGTGCAAGAATCCAAGATTTGGATCTTCTTGAATTTATGAGATATTCTTGTATTTCAAGAAATACATATCTTCCATAATATCTTTTCAAGAAAATCAAGAAAATCTTTCTTGCCCTCTATTTTCCAAAAAATTTCGAAAATACTTAATGAATAACCAAGTGGGAGATTTCTTGAATTTAATGAGATAATCTTGTATTCCAAGAATACATATCTTCATTCCATAACAAAATTCAAAGAAAATCTTTCTCCCTCTTTTATCCATAATTTTCGAAAATAATGAGGAAATATAAGCAACAATATTTATTTTATTTTAATCACCTTTTCAGTTATTGGACTATATGTTTGGGCTACTTTCGAGGGGCCTTTAGGAGAATTAAGATTGGACCTTCTAATGGATCTTGAATATCTAATATTGAGCCACAATATAATTCAAGCCCATAAATATTAATTAATCCCACTACATAATTAATATTGTACTATCCATCTTAACCCATATTACGATCAATATGACTCCGGTCATTATTTCCGTGTTTAAGATCATCTAGCCCATTAATTAATTCAAGCCAATTGAAATAGCTTTCCGTTAATTAATATCTTTTGTCCTTGGTCGAGGAATCGATTCAACATTATTATCCATACCGAAACTAATTCCACTTGCAAGATTTGGTATGATAAAACTTATGAACCTCCCAAGGGGGCAAATCAAACAAGCGTGCTTGCACACGATTCTTCAGATTAAATCTTAGCAATCACACGTGACCAATAATATTGCCCAAGATAAAAAGTATTGAATCTCTCTCGATTCGCTACCCATGATAAGTCAAAGCAATAGTTACCAATCCCACGTGATCCTATTTAAGGGACGAAGGTTAAGAAACAACGAACCACCGAGGTCTAATTCTTCCTTGTTCGATTCTCAAGAATTTATCCTCCTCAGAGGTCCTATTCAACAGATCACCATGCACTAGTGTAATCTCTTGGTCAAGACAAACCAATCGAGCCTTACACCTCAACCTTTCGCGATGGTTGTTCATTTCATCTAGGTCGTGAATGGTGTACTTTTTTAGTTACAAGGGACCTTGTTAATTTAATCTTCGTGGATCGGGTATCACTAAATTAACTACAAATGGTAACACGTCACAATTATTGAACAGTTATGCAAAGAAATATATGTAACATTCAATCATATTTAAAGCATCGATGATAAACAATTTATTTCAAGAAATAAGTTCGAAATTCAGTTTCGATTATACAAAGTAAAAAGCATACTTTTCAAAGATAATCCCAACATGTACTGATTACTGCTCATGGTGTAGTTTCAGAAAAGCAAAGCGACCATCGATATACATCCCTAAAATTCTCCGTGTATGCGCGTAAGCCACTTATCTTCGCAATACTGAAATCGCACACAGAAATCTCCATCTTTCTTCTTTTTTCGAAATCCCACCTAAATTCCCATTCTTCACATGTGTCCCGCTTGATCGCATAATTCCACCTTACTTTAAAACTATCAAGAACTTTTTTGCTAAGTTCCTTTTTCACTAGGTGTAGAGCATGGTTATATCTGACTTGCTTTACGCGTGGGCGCTCGCACAATTGTGCTTGAGAATTTGGGAAAGCTACATCAACAACATTCATCAATGCGAAAGCCCCGCCTCAGAATAACAACATTTGCGCTTCATCATCGTACAATCCCCGAATAAATCGTAGGATATATTCGAAGTGTTCCCGCGTTTCACGAATCATAAATGCATATGCAATGGTGAACGTCTTATGAGTGCTTGTTTCCCCAACGGCCTCAAGTAAAGGCATACCATACATGTTCGTGTTGTATGTCGTGTCAATGATTAATACTTGCGGATACGTGTTGACCATTACAACCCTAACATGGGTGGTTGAAAACTATATCTTTGAGTCCGTGATCAAGATTCCACATCTAAAGGCGCACTATAAGTTTATAAACTAATCAAATATAATACAATTATGTATGTAATAAAAAACAGGATTTCATATGTAATGCATATAGATTAAAGTTAATCATTAATAATAAATATATTGTATTGACTATATAGCAAAGTATACCCCAGTAATAAATTATATTGAGTGCGATTAAAATAAAACCTACTTGACTGTTGAAGTTTTATAAAAAAAATATAAAAACTTTCTTAATATTTATACACATAATTCCTTTTGTTTGATAGGTGTATGAAGTTTTGTGTTGAGGTAAGCTCCTCCCGGCTCTCTCTCCTCACCTTTTGCTGACAATTGTACATTCTCTTTGAGTCCGTACTATTGTTGGGATCGATTGTCTTTAAATATCCCAAAAATGTTGCTCGAGCTCACATTCATTTGATCTAGCAACAGTACATGTTTGTCTTTGTTAGGGGTTATTTGACCAAGTCTTGAACCCTCTCGCAAATGATGGAAATCGATGATTGTGTGTCCCCTCCAACACCTCAATATGCCACCTATCACGCTCGGCATCAGAAAGCCAAGCAAGTAAAGAAAAAGGACACGAATTTTTTACGGTTTTGGTATTTCGCTCATTCTTGATTTTTTTAGGTGTATATTTTCCATCTTCACTGCATATATACCTGACCTGAGTTGCATTAGAAGTACGAATGGCCAATGTGATGTTTCTCAAACCGGCAACATATTTTACAAAAAAAGCGACTCCGTCTTTTCTGATTAAACCATCATCAGGAGCAATAAAATCACTAGTGACATCCTCGGAAACGTAATCAGGATCGTAATAAGAACTCATGTTTAAAAAGAAAAAGAAATAAAGAAATGTAGGAGACAAATTTATAATAGAAGATAATGATAATATAGGATGGATGTATGGATGTATGTATGTAGAAGATAGGAAATATATATGAAGTAAAATTTATGTGATAGCATTTGGTGAAAATGAACACGAATTTATAAATAATCGGATCAAACTTTTAATTTCGTCAAGCAGAGCCTACCCTGGCGTCTGCTCGCACGCTACCGACAAATATGATCGCATATGACACGCGTCAATGTGACACACGGTCGCGTTGACCATGCAACCGACAGGCGTGTGGTCGCGTTGACCATGTGACCGGATTTTTAAATTTTTTTGGCGCTAATTTTTCATTTTTAACCTCCATTTTTTTATCCAAATCATCCATCCATTTGCTATATATATACATACAACCACATTATACTCCACACATTCAACTACTAAATTAGGAGTTCTTACACAAAAAAGTAGAACAAACCATGTCTTTTACATCTACTAGTCGGATCCGACACAACCTTATTAGCTATTGTGGAAAAGCTTGTCGTACATACGTTTCTCAGAAGCCTAGAAGTAGAGGAAGGTTATTTCATAACTGTCCCGACTCCCTAAGTGAAGGTGGTGGATGTGATTTTTTTATGTGGGCTGATGATAACAATAAGGGGGTTGTTGACAAGAATGATGGCCAAGGTGGACACTGACACTAAGGTGATTGAGGAGATGAAGAATCTGATTTAAGTAATCAAGGTTCTCACTGAAGCAATCAAGGAACTACTAAAAATGATAAGACTAATTTTTATTGTACTACTTTTGATTCTTGCATATAGGACCTTACAGTGGTTAGGTTAGTTTTATTGCATGTTAATGTCAGTTTTATTTTGGTATTGTTTTGTAATGTTCTAGTACTAATAGCTTATCTAATATAATGTCTTAAGAGTTATGTAATGTAATGTTACATATTTAATCTTCTAATGCTATCTAATATATTTTGGTACTCTTTTTTTCATGTTTAAATTGATAATTGAACTAATACTTTTCAATGAATGAACTAATACATTATAACCAACTAACTAATACTTTTCAATATATTAACCAATACTAATCAATTAATGAACTAATATTGTGGATAAAAAATAATTATTACTTTTTATTTATTCAAATAATATCAATTAATTATTTAAATAAATTAAATTAGTTGTTAAAATAAATATGTTCATTTATATTAGTTAAATTAAATAATTCAATTAAAACTAATTAAATCAGTAATAAATCCAATTAAAATCTGAAATAAAATTAATTAGTAAAATAATATTAATCAATTAATAAAATTATTCAAACCAAACTAATATTAATTAATTAGCAAAAATAATGAATAAAACATAATTAAAATCTCGATCAGCGAATCATAACAATCAACAACGGTAGCGTCGACAAATTTCTACGATCGCGTGACGACATCGCTAAGCTACCGACAAAGAATCTAGAAACAGATGAGGCGCGCGACATCGCCGTGCAAAGACGTCAAGTGGTGGCCGATGGCTGGATCAGTCGCATCTTCTTGTCACTTATCTGGCGATGGCAAAGGACTGTCACAGATCAAAGACTCTTTTTAACGCGAACCTACGTGTTATCTGGCGTTGAAGTTTTTTTTTTTTTTTCAATTTTTGACAAATATATATATAACACGAGCACAACTCATTTTCACCACTTTCACAACTCATTTTCACAACTAAATTCGAGAATTCTATCATTTTCACTACTCAATCCTCTTATTTTCACAAGTCGTTTTTTCACGCCGCCTCCGCTCATTTTAATTGGTTTTTGTTTTTTCTTTTCAATTTTTAGTTTTAATATATCTTGATGTATGCTTTTTCTTGTTAAATTTTTCCAACAAATACTATCGAAAAATTTATTCAATAACGCATTCCACTTGCCGCCGTTCGCCGTCAACCATTAAAGGTGTGTTTTTCTTGTTTATATTTGTATACATATTATATGCTTTAAACCATTAGTTGAATATCCTTTTAAAGTGTTGTTTATATTGCTTTAAAGTATTAGTTGGTTATAAAGTATTAGTTGTAATTCTTTAAGGTATTAGAAGAATTAGACTCACACTACAACATATGTCATTTTATGCAACACCTAAAAAATGTTACATAATAGCTATAAAGTGTGATTTGAAGCAAATAGGTAACACTTTCTCTAATTAAATAGACTTTATAATTAATGTTGTCTTGGTTTCGAACCCTGCACGTTGAAATAACCTACATACCATATCTAGATTGAAAAATGTTGTCTTAATTATGTAGTAAATCAGTTTAATTGATAAACAAATTAAACCTACATGAAAAATAATGCATATATATATATATATAAGTATTTTATTAAGAAACTTGCTACATTATAAAATTATTCCACACAAATAACAAATTAATTTATAAGGGTATGTATATAAAATGTCGTTCTTATAAATGCATAACTAATGTAACTATTTAATGTTTGTGCGAAAAAGAAAATTATTTAATGTATTATAAATCAAATGAGTACTTATTTAAAATAATTATCATAAAGTGTGATTAAAATATGTTACATATATGTATAAGTGATACTAAATAATTTGTGTAGATACTTGAAAGTGTGTAGATATATTATAAATTATCATAGAGTTTATGTTTATTTATATATATAATATTTAACTTTATTTACTTAGATTAGCACAGCAACACTCGAACCCTAGACCAATGATATGAGGTTAACGTAATTTTGCCATTTAGCCTGGCCTTTACATTTTGAAGTATTTGTGACTAAAATATATGTGAAGTATTAGTTGTATTGCTGTAAAGTATTAGTTGTATTGCTGTAAAAGTATTAGTTATATTGCTGTAAAGTATTAGTTCTATTGCTGTAAAGTGTCACTTGCTTTGTTCTAAGGTATTAGTTGAATAACTTCAATTTTTTCTTCCTTAGTTCACTATGGCAAGCTTCAACTACCAATGTGTCGAATGCACCCTATTCATGTAGACTATGTAACCGATGTGTTACAAATTTCACAACGAATACAACAAGAAACGCAACAAGATTCACAATTCGATTGAGTACAATGTTAGGATTCGATCTAAACACCCTCCAATGGAACAATATGTCGAAAATCCGTTGCCCGTGCAAAAATGCTTCAAATCCTACACGTGAAGATAATGTCTTCATGACCAACACCTTTATTACCCCAAAGATAATTCACGATTTATACTCACCTACGCTCGATATGTCAACGCCCAACTTGAATCATCGGCGGCTTACCTTCAATATTCCCCGTCCCACATCTCATCACTCCACTCCCCATGGTCCTCAATGTCTCATCACCAAGTCAAGATGAGTATGAGAATGAATATCAAATCACACGCAGTAACACAAGCCTCATCGTCGCAAAAATGTTGAATGGATTTACGGCGACGCCCATGCTTGGAGGACCCAATGATCCAAGTGTGTTGTTTGCTTTCAAATGTCACAAAGCCAAAAAAATATGGGAAAATCCAGTAAGTAAAATACATAATTTTTTTAATTATTATTTTAAACGGTTACAATATGTAAATTAACGTGTTCATTTTATTTTTTCTTAAATATGTAGCATTTTCAAAAGATCCTTGGTTCTCGGACTTCGAAAAGAAATCTATTGTTGCTTTGGTTGTCCGAACAACATGCCCCTCATTACAACATTAAGTTGAATCGGTGGCACCCTGAAACAAACATGTTTCATATGCCTTTCGGGGAGATGACGATCACACTTCACGACATTCATGCTATTCTTGGTAAATTGAAAATAAACTTAATATTTAAAAAATTAAATTTTGTACATGCTCATTAATTAATTTCACTTATAACAAAAATAACTTTTTTCCAATGTAGGCTTGAGAATAAATGGCCTCCTGTCGTGGCAAATGTGGGACCATGTCCCTCGACAATGCATTGATTAATAGGTGTGGATTTAGGGGAGACAATTTAAAAAGCACACTCCTTAAGGATATACCCAAGGCGTGTTTTAGTGGGCAACTGAGCGATGCCTCTATTGCTCGAGGTTACCTGTGGTACTTGATGGGGAGTACACTCTTCGTTGATAAAACACGTGATGTTGTCCCCAAAAATTATGTAAATGTGTTGGGTAATCTCGAAATCCGTCCCCTCGATATGCATGGGGCCGCGGACAAAGAGCTTATTTATATAAGCGGCTTGGGAAGGCATCGAATTGAGACGCGACAATTGTCGGCCGCTTAACATTAATTGAGGTAAAATTCAATTTCAATAATATTTCCAATTATATTTAATTAATACACTATTATCAATATATGTAACTAATAACTAAAAAACACATTTTTAATTTTTAGTGCTGGATATACGAGTACTTCCCTGACTTGGTCAAACGCAATGGTTACCTCTTTTTAACCTTTTACCCAAGAGCATCGTCTTTGGAACAAGACCCGAAAATTCCAAAACTCGACCGCGGGATCTTGTACATTACCGCAAAACCTGCTGGATAATTACCTTCGACTCATGTATGCTTATCATTCTCAAAACACCCTTAATAGTAATAACGCCAAGAATAATTTAAGTACCTTAACAAAATGACATATAAAAAATATTTTACTTACTTTATAGGTCAATTGGACTCCATACTGACATTCCAAATATCTATCCCCCCTGTCATTATTTCATGGATGCATTCGGTTTCTTGACTTACCGGAAGCGGTATATCCGGGAGGGTTCTTACAGCAATATGAGAGAGTTCACCCCATACCGCCACCACCGATAAACTTAGATCTTGAACGTTCAAAATTCGGTACCAAAGTGTGTAGAGGTACAAAAAGTGTATGGACCACGGTGGCATATTGAATGAAATGCAAAATCATTATTACCCGTCTCGGGGACCTTGGTACCTTCGCTGTAGTGCAGAACAGTACCACGGATGAGTATCATGCATGGTATGCAAACATTACTCATCCAAGAGTGCACAACACTGCACACGGTGAGAATAATATTTATGTCAGTGGCATGTCGAGGTCAGCTCACCAAAGGTTGGGACACGTGAGGCAAGAGATTCACAATTTGATCAATCAAGCTAGTGTTGATCCACAGTGTCCACCCTATATAATGCCTCAACTTGGCTCGATTGCCTATCATGCCGGTACCGCGACGGTCCCCGATCCTCAGATATTGGGGACAAAGAACACGCCAGATCCCCTAACAATTCACACAAGATATAGCTCCTGGTTGGTGGTGGAACAAATACGAATGACAACAACAATAGTACTTTTTTTTTTTTAGCAGAATTATCTATTTGTATTTTATTGTTTTATATGATTAATTATGATTCCAATTTTTTTTCTCTAGTTTAAATGTTTTAACATCTTTTTGTAAAAATCACTAATAATATAGAAATTGCTTGCTTATTTAAAAGATGAGTGCAAAAACTAATATATTTGTATATCTTTATTAAAGGATGAGTGTGCAAAAAATAATAATATCCTAAAATGTCACAATCGCCGATAACCGAAAAAAGACCCCCAATGTTGATGTGGTTGACGATGATGGAAGGTAATGCATTAGTAATCATAAATAATATTACGTTTTAACTTTTTATAAGTAATGAAATTCTTAATATGGATTTAACTAATTGGACAACAGTTTCATCGCACGGTTTGAATACCAATAACGTGGTGAAAGTATATCTTTGCCGCAAGTACCTTGACCCAAAATGGACAAACCCACCCATGGTTCCTTCCGAGTTTTTATCATGTGGACTATATTTCCAAGTAGGTTTTTATCATGTTTTGTATTTTTACACTTATTATTATTTTTTGTGAACATATGTGCATCTTATTTATTTTAATTACACAGGTAAATTCAAGATGAATGGAGATCCGGAGTGATTTTAAAATAGAATTCTTCAAAGTTTGTGCAACATTCATGCGTCCAAGGATTGACAATCGCCAAAATACATGTTGACGAACCCGAAGGGTCACATATAAAAAAGGAAATGCGGGTTTGATTGGAAATGACATTTAAATTCATGTAGCTTTTATTTATTAAGATCAGATTAAATTGATGTTTACTATTATTTTGAAAACGTATTTTTGGACTGGTTAATATTATTTGTATAAAATTAATGTTTAATATTAATTACTGTATAAACCAACTACATATTATTTGTATAGCCCGGTCAACAATTAAATAAATTTTTAATTGTAAATCATAACTAAATAATTATAAATTATAAATAAATAGAATATTATAAAAATTTTAAAAAAAAATCAAAAAAAAAAAAAAAAAAAAATTAAAAATGGTCAATTTTAACACACGCCTTTGTCGATGACGATCAACGCGACGTAGATTAATTCCGTCATTAAATTTGAGCGATCGATGCAAAAAAAATAAAAAAAATAATAATAAAGTCATCGCGATGTACCTACGCGACGGAAAGATAACACGATCGCGTATGGCCAGAGCGACGACGTGTGCGAGGTTACACAAAATCAATAGTCACATTTGTGTATATAGCATAACTCCCAATTCGGCCTTACAAACAAGATATCAGTTGGCACAGCAAGTCAACCGCTTCTGAAATAATTAATGAAAGCGCATTCAAACCAATAAGAAATCAGAGCCGTCGATTGTAAATCACACATGCTGAAACTGATCTGGACCGTTGATACATGTCCGGTTTTAGAATCCCGCCGAGTGTCTGTCACCGTGATCCAACATGGCATAATAAACTGGATTTAAAATCCAGATTTGAAGTCCGCCATATAAAGCCAGCCGCTCTGAGGTAAGATGTGTTGGGCCATTTGAAACTCGGAACCGAAATTTAGATAGAGAATTTTGTTAAAGTGCGGCAGTGAGCTTCGAAGGAGCTCTTATCATCTTCGAATTTATCATTCTAATCTATGTAAGTTTCTCAATTTCAACTTGTTTTATAATACTTTTCTGTTTCTCCAGCTGCTGTTTTTTTATTTTTCCAGTTCTCTTCGTAGAGAAGGAGAATTCAGTGTGCATTTTAGTAACTTTGCAGGTTAGGGTTTTTGTTATTGTGTTTGGAGAACTTCAATTTTCTTTTTTTACGAGTCGTTTTTCATGTTGAATGTTGGTCTTTTCATCGTGTTCCGTGAATAAGTGACAGTGGTTGATCGCCTAGATCTTGTTGGGGCATGATATGATTTCTGTTCGAGAATTACTGATTTTTTCCGCTATTTTCACTGTGCGAGGAATATGAATTCTGGGGGATTTTTCGTATCCATGTCTGTTATGCTTCCTGTTAATGTCTTGTTTTGGAGATGAGCTACCGTGTATGTGATATTTTGGCCTTTAGTTTTCACTCTCCATCCCTAATTTTGTACTAATTGACATTTTTCCTTTTCCCTTAATACATGTTATCATGATGGTATACTGAGAATATGTT